>JAJMSJ010000015.1:0-297728 GCA_030578535.1 Yamadazyma tumulicola | reverse complement strand
TCGATGTGGATTCGAGCATTGGTTGATGCATTCATTGCATTCGTTGAGCAGACCCTTGTTGGCACTTTCATCGTAATTGACATGTTTCTTGACCTTCGATGGCACTCTTGTTGAGCCTTGACAACAAAATATTATCAACTAAAAACTACTCCACACGTCATCCCAACTTCTCCATGAGTCATGTACCTCAGTATGATCATATACCTTAGTAGCACACTTTGCCCTCAGTGTGCTTCCGATATATGCATGATAGAAATTCATTCTCCAATGCAAAGAATGCCCCTCTCCTGCATCATTTAATAATGTGTCCACCACTGCCGACCCACGCGAGGCATCACTGTCACTACCGCCAAAAGTATATTGACATTCTGCAATTAGGGAACCCCCACTAGAATAATAACTATTAGGATTTATATCTCGCGCCTCTAAACTTGAATTAGCAGCATTGGTAGGTGCTAGGAAGTCCATTTTCCAGCCCCCTGTGGTGGTATGGTAAGCATAGTTAGCTGGAATGTCGGTGACATTGCCATATAATATACCAGTATTATTGTCTTCATTATGACCTAAATATAACACCACAGAGCTTGTGTTATACTTGTTAATCTCGGTCAAATTGAAAGTAATAAACGAATTGTCAACGTCAACAACAGTTAAGTCACTGTATGAATCTGACCTTTTTGACAATACGTCTACAGAATTTAAGTCAATAACGTAGGATTGAGAACCTTTTCCCCCAATCTGGTATATGCCATTCGCAACCATATTATCATTACGTTTGTACCAACCAGTGAAATAACCTAGCGCTGAGACATTCATCCATACAGCCGTCCAAGCAGCGCCCACAGCCTTAGCACACTGAAAACTGGCTATCCAAACCCTGCCACCATTTTGTTCACGCCAACACAGATTGTAAACCTTTTCAACTATAGCAGGGCCCCAAACACCCACACCAGCTGTAATCACCATCACCCCTTGGGTGGTTGTCAACAGGCCCGTCATCCATTGTTGAATATCAATACAGCTGATCATAGAAACGCTAATACTAAGAAGAAACAATAATTGAAGGTTCATGTTTGCTTACGTACTTCTTCCCAGTCATTCCTTTTCATTTTTCGGAAATACGTACAATTATATAAAGTTTTATTTCCGGCGTCGCTTCCCTCCTTTGTTTATTTATTTTTGCCTGGCTATGAAATATTTTTTGAATTTTGAGGACTGAATGGTTTGAATGGGATGATTTAAGCGGTGCCTGCACGAAGTATTCTAAAATACAGCAACAATACCCGAGCTTTTTCCGGAATTTGAAAACGCCTTTGATTGCCCTATAATAATACAGTTAAAACGCTTCTGGACCCCACAAGTTTCGGTGTTTCTAAGTCCAATTTGATGGCAAACAATTCATCGTTGATTAGTTTGAGTAGTATCATCACATGACAACATTATTGTCATTCTGGCTTTCAATGTCCGTATCGTCAGGGCCACACAAATGACAGGCTCAGCGGAATTTGCGACTTACTTACGAAGACAGCGCGGTGGTGTAGACAATCATGGTTTTATATACACTCTGAACTTTTAATAATAAGTCAGAAAGTATATACTTTGGCTAATTGGACTTTCATTCGTATATCTTAGCCACATCCACTTGGTACCACGAAGTTGAATTAGTTTGTTGTTGTCGTTGTTTGGGTACTGTATTTTCCCATTGGAACCCACAATTTAAAACATATAGATGAATTCAATACGGTACGATCTACTACCAGAAATCCTCCTGAACCCAATGCTATGTTGTAGTCTAACAGTTTGCATACTCCCTCAGAAGGTATATTGCCTCTGATATTTCCAATTTCGCTTTTCTTAGTGGCATCGCTGGTTTTAGTTTCTATATATGTCTTCAAGACTTTAAAAGATCTAGATAACCATTATTACTTGAAAACCAATATTTAAGTTCATAACAACATTCGTCTCCCTTGGGGGATTGTGCAGCTACACTTCTATGATTTATTAAATTGCAGCTTTACTGAATTAGCAAAAATTGTTAAAGAGACGTTAGTCAAAATGAATCCATATATCAAATGATAAACAAAAGCTAAATTGATTATTCTAAACAATAAAGAAAAATCAAGAACTTCTTTACGTATTTTAATAACGAAATGACCTCGTGTGGTCCAATACGTTAACACCATTGTTTGATCTGATATTTTTAATAAACAGCTTACTAGTATTTAATCTGGATTTTGCAATCTCGCAACATTTACTGAATTCGAAAGCTGAATTTTGTTGAAATACATCTTGTGGTTTTTCAGGAATCAAACTACAAAGAAGGGAGTATTGACATAAAGAAAAGATAAAAGATCATAGAAAACTCTTTGATGGTGTAAAATCAGACTTTAACTTCGCTTCATTCAAGAAGCAAAGAAGGTTTTCGATATCAATTCTCAACCAAGGGTTGAATTCGGTGAAACATTTTCATCAAGTACTATTTTTAATAGCACATCCTTCATATGTATTTCACCTCTTGCTTTCAGGGAAATACTTAGAGGTGGCCGACTTCAGAGAAGGTCCTTACACCCCCTGATGTATCACGTCATAAATTGCGATCGTAAATTGCGATCGTAAATCGCGATAAGGATTGAGATTTGGGCGATTCCCCATTGGTTGACATATGAAACAATTCAGCACAATCTGAAACAACCTGAAACATTTGCCGATCTCTCTTACTATACTATTTGACTTTCCCATATCCCAGGTAAATTTGGCAATTTGCAGATGAAAGGTTGAGTTAATCACAAATATCTCTTTATACCAGATTCTCAGCTCGAAGACTACGTATCACGATTGTCTATATCGTCGGACATCCATAAATAACAACTCTGGCTGTAGTTCCAAGAAATGAATTTGAGGTAATTTGGATTTTGTTAAAAATATTAATTAAGGGGCTAAAGGAAAATGATAAAATTTCCCAAGTTGGCTGAGAGTCCGCTTTCCTGTGTGAAGAGCACAATAATCTGAAACATCAAGTGCATAAGTATTATTTAACTCCTAAATATTTAGATCCCGTTCAGCCCCTATGCTTTGCTTTTGCTACACATTCAAGTAAACCAGTAAGAGTATTTGATCCTACAGCTTTACTATTAAGTTTCACCATGAACTCACAATCTTATTACATGGATGTTGATAACTTCGAGCTTTACGAAGACAACATTGACTTAGATCTTAAGTTAAATGGATACTTAAAATGTAGGAATTCATTGAATGAATCGATTGTCGAGTTGCAGACTTACACCCCAGATCTTATACATGATGGTTGTATTGATTTCGATATACAATGGGATATTTTTCAACAGCAGGTGCCTTCCATATTGGGCAATCCCTACATTGAGTCACAAGAATCGTTAATCTCTGTATCATCACCGGGGTTGTCATTTGACGATTCATTTATGCAAGAGTTACTATCGAGTGAATCAGAGAGATCTTTCCACTTCAGCAGTTGTGATAATAGTCAAGGAGTATTTGACCAAAGTGCAATAATTAGCGAAGAAGAACTCGAGAATATATTCAACTACAATGTCAGAGAAGTACAACCGGTGAGCTACTCACAAGGAGCATTTAATCAAGATTCAGCTGTCGATATCTACACAGATGAGGAAGCGCATCGTACACCAGGAAGCAGTCCAGTTGTTGCTAGAACTGTACCATCAGCACCACAATCTTTGGTGACAAGAATTCATAAACCGAACAAGGAGATTCAAAAAAGGCAGCAAAGTTTCAGAGTTAAAGTCAATCGCCCATCAACTCCAGTAGAACCCATGACCATTCGTGAGTTGGTAGCAACAACTTATCCTAACATCAACGAACCTAAGAAACACCGCTGCTTTGACTGTAATGGCAGTTTCAAAACAATAAATTCATTAATTGTCCATTATGAGAAAAAAAACCTCTTTAGATACTTGAAGTTCAAATGTGTGATAAAGGGCTGCCCATTTCATCTCATAGGGTTTCCCAAAAAACTTGAGGTTAGGAGGCACATACTCAATGAACATTTCGACAGACGAAAAAATGCCGTTTTACACTGTGATAGGGAAGAGCAAAAATTTGCCGAAAAATTACTTTACTTCTGCTCCCGTTGCCCAAAAGTATTCTATAGAAGAGATACATTGAGAAGGCATGAAAAGACAATTCATACCAAAACATGAATTGACAGAAATTGGCTGGCCCAACTCTTCTACTTCCTTTGATTTCAGTGGTGACACTGAGGAGAATTATTCCTCCCCTATACCATCGATCCTAGTAAACCAGTAATCGTTGTGGACTTTATAATATACGAAGAAAAATTTGTTCTGAGGTGATTTACAAAAGGTCGCTCAACTAAGTCGTTGGTGATTACTTCCTACTAGGAACACCGATACTAAACTTGTCAACCTGAACTTTCTTGGACAGATGCCCAAGTTAGATTTATGTTTCAATTAGTAATCAACCAATCTGTTTAAATAACCCCCATTTGGAAGAAACTTCAATGATTCACCCACTATGACATTGAAAGTGTTTATTACTGGTGCCACTGGACACATTGGCGGTGAAGAGTTGTATCAGTTATTACAATTGCAATCGACCTTGGAAATTCGTGCAAATGTAAGGTCTGAAGATAAAGCAATTGACTTAGTAGCTAAATCAGGAAACAAAGTTATTCCTATCATAGGTGATTTGAATAACCGGGATGTATTGATGGAACCAATTGCAGCCAGCGATATTATTATCAACACTGCTAATGTATATCACGTTCCGTCGGCTTAGATTATTGCTGAAACGCTACTTTCGCTGAAAACGCCCAAAGTGTTGGTCCATACTTCGGGTACCTCTGCTGTAGGTGATGCCTTGCCTGAAGTTAAACCAGAGCCTGATATTTTTTATGATGATAAGTCCATAGATATCATCAATAATTTACCATTGGAGCAACCCCACAGGCCAGTTGATGAGATCATTTCAGGAATCAACGATGCCAATCCATTAGTCAAAACAGCCATAGTCTGTCCGTCAACTATATTCGGTGTTAGTCATGGCTACGGAAGAACAATCTCAATTCGGACTCCTTATTTGATGGTTTTGGCTATAGAAATGACCAAGTTCCTATTACTTATAATGGAAATAATTTCTGGAGTCATGTTCACATCGAGGATTTAGGTAAATTATATTTTTTGATATTGTCAGGGCTCCTCAATGGAATAACTGTTCCACAAGGAAGAAAAGGCTACTACTTTGGGTCGTACAAGATTGACAATGAAGTTGTAGACAATAAACCATATAGAATTGAGCACACTTGGTACGAAGTAGCACTGAAAATTGGGAAATTGCTCTACGATAAGAGATTGATTACTACTCCGGAGGTTAAACAGGCTCACACCGACTTCTTGGTACAGTTGAAGGATAATGACCCATTTGATCCTTACTTGTGGGGTACTACTTCAAGGAGTAGAGGTAATAATGGTTATAAGATTGGATGGAAACCTTAGTACGCTACTTTAGCTGATTTTTGGAATTTTTTTGAAGACAACCTCAGAGTCATTTTAGATGAAAAAATGGACAATTGGCCATTGCCTACCATATATTGAATGTACATCTCAGCTCAATCTTCCATTGTTGATATCAAGTCAGCTTGAAAATGGGTATTGCTCCACGTCTTTGAACTTCGTTCGCCAGTGCAGACTATCATATTTTTGAAATCGTTTTGGAAAACAGTCAGCAATTGCGATATGTGAACTCTTAATCAAGAAAATTAGCTCTTAACACTCAAACATTGTAGAGACCGTAAACAGCCTCAACATTGGTTCAGGTAATTGGGTTTATCTCTTCTTTTCGCAATCGCGTTCATCACTAATATGGATCCAACATCATTTGCTAGTGTTTTGGCAGGAGTTAAGCGTATGAGAGATGAGTATGGAGATGATGGGGTGCATAGAGACACACATAAACAAGATACACAAGAAACAAGCAGCGTCTCATTGGAAGCTAACTCCAAATTAGAGGGGCAAAGTCAATCTACATCTACTGAGAAGGTGGCCGCTCCATCTACTATAGCAGACTCCAGTAGCGACTCTGTGAGAGATTCCACCAGATTGATGAGAATACGAGGAAGTGTTCAGATGTACAGCCAGATTCAGGTTTCACCGTCCCAAAAGCAGAATCCGTTACTACAGAGCGCATTGATGAAATTAAAGCCTATTACAGTCAACAAGGATATCTTATCTGATTACTACATAAATCCTACTTTACAAATATTGTTTTTATCGCTTAAATACCATCAGTTACATCCTGAGTATGTATGGCGAAGAATCAAGAAATTGAATCAAGGTTCGGTTACCAATAACAGACGAGACAATGCATTGAAAATTCTACTAGTAGTTATCGATATTGAATCGCCCCAAGATGCCTTGAGGAAATTAAATAGTATTTGTGTGAAGCAGGATTTGACGTTGATGATAGCTTGGTCTTTTGAACAAGCAGGCAATTACATAGCGATGTTCAAAGAAAATGAATTGTCGGCAAATAAGGTTAATCTAGTCATAAAAGGAGTGAAGAACAATGATTTCACATCAAATATGATAAACACCTTAACCACGGTTAAAACTATCAACAAAACTGATAGCATCAACTTGATGGCCAACTACAAGAATTTTCGAAATATCGTGAAATCTGAATCACATCAAATCCATGGTTTAGGTGACCGAAAAATAAAGAATTTGAAAAGCTCATTCCTTGAGCCATTTATATTTAATAGGGATGAAAATATACAGTGAAGGTTCAGTCACGCATTTCCCTGATCCTTTTCCATTTGTATAACCTTATTCCTCAAAATCAGAGTAATGTTATTTAATACTTCGTTTTTCTGAACTAAAATGTCTTTCAATTTGGTAGAATCTTGAGCTAATTTAGTAATCTTCTTTTCAAATGATTTTCTAGCTTCGTCTGCATCTTTCTCAACGTAGTAGCCTGTTCCTATATCGACCAAGAACTTGGACCTATCTTTGATATTCCCAGGTAAGTACAAGGAGCTTGTCATTGGGACTAGAATTTCATCGTTTTTACTTGATGTCATACCATTTATACTATTTATACAGTCTTTTAATTTATTTTGAGCGGTATGTAATGCCTGTAGCGACTGAGTGAAGTGGTTGATTTCATCTTCGGTAGCCTTTCTGATTTCTACCAATTGTTGAGGTTGAAGTTGAGACAAATCTATTCTTTGAGTTGACATTTGAGAAGACTGAGATTTTCTCAATTCCACCACTTGAAGTAGAAAGACATCATTATGGGCAACGATGGAGGGACTGTTGCGAAACGTAATGATGTAATAAACTTGTACAAGAGGGAGAAAACTTCCAGGGAGTCTTACGCTGATGATTTCACCAACTTCACCATCTGTAAGTTGACCCAGAAATCACTAATAGATAAACCAGTGGTTAGCGATTATAAGGGGAATATGTTCTGCAAAGAAGAAATAATTCATTACTTACTAAACAAAGGATATAAAACTAACACCGAGCTACAACATATACGAAATTTGAATGATTTAATCGACTTAAATCTAGAATTCTATGAGAATAAACTAACTTGCCCCATAACTCAAACATCCAATTCATACATATACTCCCGAAGTTGTGGTTGTGTGATAGACAAGAAGCTTATGATGAGCTTGGTCGAAGAAGATGTCAAACAGTGCCCCAAATGTACAACATCGTTCGTGAAGCAGGATTTAGTGATCATCAATCCCAGAGGAAACGATATTTTCCTTAATGAAGACAACTACAAGTTTTGGACTGATCAGATGTTGACTCACTCGAAAAAAAGGAACAAATTCAAGGAGAATCGTAAGAAAAAGAAGGATGACAAGGAAAGCAAAAAGAGAAAACTTGAGTCTAACGAACTTAACGAATCACGATTCAAGAAAGTAAATATAATATAATATAATTTTGTCTATATACATACCTGCCAGGATATCACGAATCCTCACTTGACCTTAATTCATGTTTGCTCTAACCTCTCTGCACTGCCTATTCTTTTTTTGATTCTTGGGAGGAGTCGAATTTCAATTTCTTCGAATTCATTTTTGCATAATCGGAATTACTGTATAAGTTGAAACCAATTGAGCCTATTCCAACTACACAAATACCAACTAGTCCCAACACTGTCGATCTGTGGATGATATCGGTGATACGAACACTTAAAGGAAGCTTTTGACTCATGGTGGTCAATAAATGATGAGATTTTTTCGATGTACTCGCACATTTTGTTGTCTACATTCTATACAATTCTAATTATAACTAACATACTTGATTTTATTCCAAAATGGCCAGTATAGTACAGGGGGGGCTAAATCAAATATTTTAACCAATTATTATCAATGAGTTCGTATTCCAAAAGATTGGGATTATTATAAACGACTTCAGGTAGCCAATGCTTATTGTATAATCGGAAAATATTGATTATATCTTGACGATTGTCCAATTTCAATGTCTCATTAAGAATATAATCCAATAGATCTTTAGCCATTAAGTTCAAATCAGATATGCCATTTACAAAATAATTAGTGGATGTCAACTTTTGGGCGAATTCGTTCAAATCTTGGTGGAATTTCTCTTCATCGACGGTACCGAGGGATAAATTATCAGATACAACGCTGCTTTCTTCAGGTTTCTTCAATAGAGCTTCGTAATTACCCACATCAATATCAACGACGGATTTCCTGGGTTGAATACCTCTGATAATAAACCTTTTCTTTTGAGTCGACTCATCCAACACAACAACCATCGCAGTGGCTTGGGGAAATGCCCCACTGGTAACGTTTTTGATGAAGTCGACAGCAGGCATTAATGGTTGGGTCTGAAAGTCTGGGTTCCATTTTTTGGAGAACTGTCTTTCATAAGCTTTCCATAATGATAACTGAGTAACTTCGCCAGGTTTTATTTTACCATCTTGACTGGGATCAATACCGTTCACGCTTAGCTCATGATTTATGTATGGTTTGTAGCAACACCTTAACCAAGTGGTAGCCCTCAAAGGTTCGGGAAACTTTCCAATAACATCATATAGTGTCTGAGGTAAGAGAGATGCTACGGTGGGAACATTTGAATCATTGGATCTTTTGACAAATTCCTGTTGAACCTCGGATTTAATTGATTCTACCAAAGGCAAGTTTTCAATGATTATGATTGGCAATTGTTTCAATAAATTATGTTTAGCGGCGTCCAAACTTAATACCTTTTTTAATCTCAAAAATTGTGATTCTTTTATCGTTTTACTGTTGGAGTGAAATGACTTCGAGAAAAGAAACTCTTTCAAGAACGATATCACCGCTTCGTTCAACTGGTAATCATTTACCAACAAGTAATTAGTAAATTTTACTAAAATTTCGTCAGTTATAGCATTAATGCAATTGTTACTGGTTTTAATCACAGGAGTATCTTCCTTATCTATTTTCTTTCCACCGTTTAAATCTGAGGATTTATTCCCATCATTGTCTTCATCTTTAGCATCGATGTCTTTTATGTATAATAAATGTGTCAAACAGCTTATAATATTTATGACTAAGTATCGATCGTTGACTTTTAATGATAGATTTAACAATATTTCGAACAACTGATCATGTTTATGATTATCAATATAATAACAAGTTAAAATATTTAAAATATCTATCAAATAAACAAATGATTCGTTGAGTTCGTTTTCAAATTGATTCAATTTATAGACATCATCATAATGATTGGTGAAAATGTAATCACTCAAAAACTTCAAACTCATGGTAATATCTTTCTTTAGATGTTCAGCCTGAGAGATGTATTGTTGATTATCTAAGTCTTGGATTAGATTCTTGATACCTAATAAGGAGTTACCACTGGAGACAAACAATTCTGGGGTTAAATCTTTGTATTTTCCCTTATGGATCAAATGGAAAGGAACAAATGAATACTTGATCAACTCCTTAGCCAAAAATTGTTCAGTTTCGAATTTAATGGTTTCTGGTTTGTGACAAGACTGAGTTGATATAGCCATAAGAGCCCAATCTATCTCGGTAGGAATTCCGGAGCGCAACGACATCACGATCCTCGTGGTGAGTTGTATACCTTGATTCCCCGTACCAAAAGCATTGGAATTAGCTGCCTGACTCCCGGCAGTAGCACTATTGTATCTAGTAGGTACAGTTATTGAGGTATAGCTCATAGTTTTTGATCAACACGTCTGGATGTTGTTGAAATTTTTCTCAGCGAGCATTATCACCTTCAAGTTGTCACAAGTATTATTTCAGTATCAGGAAATCAGTGGTCGCAAAGCTTTCAGGATGTTACAGTGGAGGTTTACATAGTGTCAGTAAACATACTTCGAAGTAATCATCAAATGTTCGTGGTGTGAGTGTTCATTCCCATGTTTTTTTGTATGCTGTCATTGACCTTCGAAAACGTATAATCCCTGAAGATGGCAGAGATTCAGAAGAATCGGCCGTTCAGTATATTGGGAAGTGCACCACAGTTACTCATTTCACGATACCGAGGAAATCTTCAGTTAAAGCTCAACATATTTGAGTACGATTTGAGAGTTTAGACTAAGGTTTTGTTCAGAAGGAATCTTGCATCTGCCATACTCAAAGCAAAAATTAGCGTAATGTGTGAATCGAGAAGTCCAATCTACTCGGAGAGTTTGGAAGAGCTTAATAATACAATCTGACAATTCCGGTTTAGATGCTTTGGGCTGAGCTTTTCTCTTCTGTACGGTCGCAGGATCTACTACTATCATAGGTTGTACCACTAGCTATCATTTCACTACCAGGTTGCAGAATCTCTATTACTGTAGTGTGGATGGTGGCGTACAATTTAACATCACTGTGTACCCAAGATTTCCAATCCTATGTCCTTCTCATATCTACAAGTTGCGTCTGAATACATTTGCTGAAACAACCTCCAATCTATAACCATGAAATATGCAGTGCCTTATATGCTACTTCCTCTGTCCTTAACTTCCCGCTGTCAACCTCAGTACTAAAGAGGAGAGCGTAATCTCCCCCAAACGCCGTTGTCGTGTCACGTACAATGCGAATGGCACCTTTATCTTTATCTACGAAATTAGAGCTTTAGAATATTTTGGGAGTTTTACATTCGCCATGAAATTGTCCATTGTATTCACAGTTGCAGTAGCTTGCGCTCATGCTAATGCATGGTCATTGAATTTACAACAGTTCACTTTCAATGCTGAAGAGGAAGTCATTAAGCCAAGCTCTAGCATCTTTGAGGACTTGAAGAAACAATTGGGGTACCCTAAAGAAGGCGAACTCGATGTTGTCGCTGAAGCATGGAGAGAATTAGAATCTACGGCTGATACCGATGTATTGGCACAAAAGGTCAAGAATTACGGTAAGAAAGCCGTTGATAAATTCAACAATGTTTTTTCAAGCTCCAAGGCTATGGCCACCAAGTCTCAATTCGAAACATTGACCAACGATAAGTTCAAAGGATATACATTGGATATTAAGAAAAATCATCCTGAAGCATTAGGGTTGGATACTGTGAACCAGTATACGGGGTATTTAAATGTTGACCAATTGGACAAGCACTTTTTCTTTTGGTTTTTTGAAAGTAGAAATGACCCAGCCAACGACCCGGTAATCTTGTGGTTGAATGGAGGACCAGGTTGTTCCTCAAGTACCGGTCTTTTTTTTGAATTAGGACCATCCAGCATCAATTCTACCATCCAACCAGTTTTCAATCCATATTCTTGGAATTCAAACGCCTCGGTGATCTTTTTAGATCAACCAGTCGGGGTTGGCTACAGTTACACTGGCGGGGAGGAAGTTAAAAACACGGCTACCGCAGCTAAGGACTTCTATGTATTTGTAGAACTTTTCTTCCAAAAATTTCCTCAGTTTAGAACAAACAAATTTCACATTGCTGGGGAATCGTACGCCGGTCACTATATCCCCAACTTCGCCAGTGAGATAATCAACAACGCTGACAGAACGTTTGAATTAACTTCTATTTTGATTGGAAACGGAATCACCGACTCATTAATTCAATACGATTATTATAAGCCAATGGCATGTGGAGAAGGAGGATATGAACCAGTGTTGTCGGAAGAAGCCTGTCAACAAATGGAGAAAGATTACCCCAGATGTGCAGCTTTAACTAAATTATGTTACCAGTTCAAAAATGCCTTGACATGTGTTCCTGCAACATTGTATTGTGGGGAGAGAATTGAAGGCCCTTATACTAAAACAGGATTGAACCCTTACGATATCAGAAGAAAATGTGACGATGAGGGAGGAGAATGTTACAGTGAGATGAACTATGTCGACGAATTTTTGAATAACCCCTTTGTGATGCAATCGGTTGGAGCAGAAGTAGACTTTTTCACTGGATGTGACGACAAAGTTTATAATAATTTTATTCTCGATGGTGACGAAATGAAACCATTCCAGCAATACGTGGCAGAATTATTGGACAAAGATATACCCGTATTATTGTATGCTGGGGACAAAGATTTCATCTGTAATTGGTTAGGAAATCATGCGTGGTCCGATGCTTTAGAATATAAAGACCATGTGTCATTTGCTTCGGATTCCTTAAAACCTTGGTTTACAAGCCAAGGGAAATTAGCCGGCGAAGTCAAAAATTACCACCATTTCACCTTCTTGAGAGTGTACAATGCCGGCCACATGGTTCCTTATGATCAACCCGAAAATTCATTGGATATGGTCAACAGGTGGATTGCTGGAGATTACGCCTTCGGTTATTAAGTTACTCTGCAATATATAAATTTCCTTTTTAGGTATTCCTCTCATTTTGTTGGAACATCAGGTATAGTCTAAAGGACTCGCTTAGGTCCAAAAGAAAGATTTCTCGAGTGTGTTGGGTAAAATACGAATGGACGTCCATCGTCTTATGCCGAATCTGCAGATCGTCAACTACACGATAATTCTAACAGCGGGGCTCTGTGGCGATGTTGGCACTAGAAATTTCATCTCCGGTATTATCTAGGACCTTGGGGCACTAGTATTGTGACAAGAAAAACCTGCAATGGGAGATTTCTGCACAAGTTACTAAATCTCGAAAAATTTCAACTTTAACCACAGGGACGGCGGGCTGGAGTTTTCATGAGTCAGTTGGTTCCTGAGCTTGTAGATCGAGTTTTCGACTACTTGCCGAGAGAACGAAAGGGACAAGTTTTTGGGGGCGAAAGGGGGACCGACTACGATATTCAGGAAGATTTTGGTCTTATAGCCATTTCGAGGCCGAATTTTTACGAATTTGACCACCTAACCCAAATTAAAGACGTAATTATAGAAGGTCATGGTCGTAAGTGGTTCCCTAGTGTCAGAAGCTTCATTAATGCCTATGAAACTCCTCCGTATTTCCCTGCTAGGGTTCTACAATTGGACCATTTTAACGATTTACTACTATTACAGGATATTTATCCTGACTATCTTCGGAAATTCGATGTTGTAATTAAAGATGAGACATCATTGGAGTTTGAGAGATTTCTTGTCCTTGTGAAGCCTTCTACTATGGCTCAAGTGAGGTTTGTGAAGCCCCAAGTGCTAATCAATGAAATTATCTTGCCAGTGTTTAATGTTGAAAAGTTCGAAAAGTCTAAAGTGGACAACTTAAGGATTTCCTTTGATGATTCATTTCGTATTCGCCACACTCAGCGATGCAAGAAGTACTTTTCGTTAAATGACCGGGTATTTAGGGTTTCAAATCTACCCAAGAGTTTGGTTTATGTTACCATGAATTACAAATGCTCCTCCATCAGCTACGAATTCTCCCATTTGTCGAATTTGAAGACTTGTACCATCATCAATCTACACAGCCAAAGGTTCGACGTACTCAATTTCTACTTACCCGAGAGTTTAAATAATTTAGAAATCAAATTGAACGATAACCAAAATATCGTTAGTTCAATGAGACTACCGAAAGATTTGAAAAAATTGCTGGTCAATGGAATTCTATTCATTCACAGCGATGTGGGATTAAAGGAATTGGAGGTACGAAATGTTAATGCATACCAAAATAGCCGATACTCGCCTTCGCTTAAGCGGGCATTGTTCTATAATAGCAATGTGAACATTCCTCAATTACCTTCAACGGTTGAACAATTGGCCGTGCCAATGAGTGACATCTCCCACTTATCGACTTTGGATAATTTGAGACACCTTGCGGTTTATGATGACCCCCTTCTGGTCAATGAGGGAGATTATTGGTTAAAGTTGCCAGCACATTTACACCACCTTTCTCTCGATATATCATCACCGATTTCAGTACAGTTCAACGGTTTTGTATCCAACTTTACCATAAGGTTCAACCAGGTGCAACATTTCGGTTTTGGTGTACAATTTCCATCCTCCGTTAAATACCTAAAATTGATCAATTGTTACAACGTGATTTTCAGTACCTTACCTCCTGGTCTCATAACTTTCGAGATCGATGATGACAGCGGAGACGAACCAATAGACGATTCTGATAAGGAACCGCACGACATCCACATCCCCTCAACCACACAATTGCTCTCCATTACGGTAGACATCAATATCGCAAAATTGCTCCTCAACCGAACCCTCAAATACTTGCATCTTCTGGCGGTCTCGATAACGCAAAACTTTTTGAATTCCCTCCCACCGTCACTCAAGGTGCTCAGTTTGCATCGAATTCGCCTGACAAGCACTCTCGAGTTTCATGGCTCTTCCACCGCAATCAGCGAATTGATTTTGGACGAGGTATCGACTTCTTTACTTTCGCATATCACATTACCATCCAACCTCCAAATATTAATGCTATTTGACGATTCCATTGAGGAGACTCTACCACCAAATTTGCACTATGGTGAAGACATGGAGTTGGAATGCTTTGTTGTTGAACCACAATGTATAGCTCCAGTACCGGGTTTTACGTTTATGGAGATCACCATGTAGATTTACCCGCATTGCATGGATTGCTGCATGCTGCAATGCAATGCAAACCCTCTGCGATAGTTTAGCATGAGACGGAAATCGAGATAACGATCTACGGGTAAATGCAAATTAAGAATGTTCACGACCAGTGTCAGCACTAACATAAAACTGGCTGGATTCTGGGTGAATTTGTGTGTTGCATAAGGAATTTGGCTTTCTTACGTATTCAAATGGGTTTGGCTCATGGAAGCTAGTAGTTTGGTTTGAAAATATTAATTCAGCTTACAATCCATACTGTTTTTTCTATTGAAACTCGAGTTGGGGTAACGATCGGTTAACAAATCGTAAAGTACCTAGTACATTCAATAGAATGTTTTCATGTAGTGGCTAGAGTCTCTAAAAAGCGAAGCTTGTTCAATTCTAAACGGTGTATCACACGAATTGTTATGATCCTTGTCTATGTTCAACAACTGTAAAGCCATCGTAACCCCAAAGTGATATAGCAGAACCGAAAACAAGATCTACAATTGGCCTAAAGTATTGATGTTATGAATACTTGCGCTTGAGCAATCGGTTTAATCTATTCCATATATAATACATAATTTGCCTAATTGATCTTTGCAGGAGTCTTTCATTCCAGGCTCCGATTGTTGTCCATAACTTCCCATCTATAAAATCTCGATTACTGGACGATAAGGATCTCCACTCCCTTCCTCTTGTTGACTTTAGTTTATAAACTTTCACTCTTCCCACTGAAGGCCTGTTAAACAGAATCATCATGATAAACAAATCCATCCCGAGAGGCGAATTCTCCTGCCAATTTAAGGTAATTTTCATCGTCTGGGGGACGAGACAAGTCTTCATTACTGTTAATCATCGACTGTAGACTAATGAGGATACTCTCAATTGTGCAAGCGGGGGTCCAATCTTCGCCTAATAAATTCAAGCATATATGGCCATTAGAATAAATATGCGGGTGGATAGGGATTTCATAACCTTTCTGACTATCACTTGAAGGAGAAATAGGTGGAGGGCTAGCTCCAGGACCCTCAGATTGAGGACCCGTAACGAACTTAACTTTCGGGGGCAGACGTGGATAATCCTTTACCACGAGAATTAATAGTTTGTAAAAGTCATTGTACGACGGGTTGTTTATCTTGAGTTCAAATTCAAACTTTGTGAGGTCTGGAGTACTGTTGATTAGTTTAATGTCGGGTAACTGATTTGTATTCAACGATTTGAACTCCTTTAACAATCGTTTATGGAATGGATGCATCGCGATAATCTAAAGTGCGTGATGCTATTTGTATGTGTGGGTACAACAAGTTCAATCAGATTTCACTTGTTCAGATTTGTCACCACGGCCGTTGAAAGTGAAGGGGTTCTACGTAGAGCTTGTATCCCATTCTGAGATTTCTCTTTTCGTTACAATTATCAACTCAGTTTTCGTTTATATATGCGGTTTCGTGTGAAGTCTGACCTGTTTTATTGTTGGCATACAAACCTAGTAGAATTAGAATATAATGGCTGGGATGGCCACAGTCACTTCCCTTGAACGGGTTTGATTGAGATACAATCAAACGAGGAATCACACCTTCAAAATTCGACGAATTAGGCCATTTGGAGTTTTACCTACAACTAAGTGAGTTATTTAGGATTGTATTACGTCGAGATCGAATTCATAAACTGAAAGAGTTCGTGGACCATCAAAGTTCACAGATCAGCAAGGGTGGTTGTCGACGACTCAACTTCAGGGATTCAGAAGCTCTACAGCTTGAGAGAAGAGATGCTATCCAACCACTGCAATCTTCAATTTTGATTAACCCTCTTAGCGAAAGGTTGGGGTAAACTATGGACACCAAATTCAAGTGATGATGGGGTCAGCTACATACCCACTCTCAAGTCTTCCTCTATTACTATTCTAAAGGAGTTAAACGGTGTATGAACGTCGTGTATGCATCAACTGCGACAGCTTTTTAGAAGGTCCTGAGTTCACATTATCTCCTTAGTCATCATATAAACTTTCAGGTAACACAATTACCATGAAAGTAGCCTGCGGTCAATTCACTGTATCGTCCAATATCGGACATAACTTTCTAATCATCAAAAAAATGATACACAGAGCCATTGTCCAAGATATTGAAGTGCTCTTCTTACCTGAAGCTTCTGATTACTTAGCCAGAAACCCACAACACAGCTTCAAATTGTCCCAAACCACACATGAACTATTGGTAAAACCCCTTCAACACGAATTGAGGCAATTGAAACAAAAGGGTCGAAACCTCTTTGTGTCGATAGGTATTCATGAGCCCGACGTGTCCCAGGGAAAGACCATCAATAAACTATTGTGGATCGATAACGAGGGAGAAATTGTACATCAATACAGTAAACTTCATTTATTCGATGTCAATATAGCCAATGGTCCTATACTAAAGGAATCGAATTCGGTGACCAAAGGTAATGAAATCTTGCTTCCATTTGCCAGCCCTCGACCCGAATTCAAGATAGGCTACCAAATTTGTTACGATATTCGATTTCCTGAATTGAGCACGCTATTAGTCAAAAAAGGAGCCAATATCTTGACATTCCCCAGTGCGTTTACAGTGAAAACAGGTGAAAGTCACTGGCAGGCATTGGCAAGAGCCCGGGCCATTGATAACCAAAGTTATGTAATAATGGCAGCCCAATGTGGGATACACCAATTGAGGGAAGACGATCCTAAGCTGGATCCCGAGCTGGCTCAATCAGTAACTCGTATAAGTTATGGGAACTCCCTAATCGTTGATCCCTGGGGAGACGTTTTAGCCCAAGGGTCGAAGTATAACGATGAATTACCTACAGATAGCGATGGAGATTACTGGGAATTGTGTACTGCTGAGTTGGACTACGATCGCGTGGAGGCAGTTCGTCAGAATATGCCTTTGTTGGAACATAGACGGGGCGACGTGTACAGCCTCGTTGCCCTCTCCAAATAGGTTAAACATAGAAATGTAGAATTTGGGCCATCCCCGCATCGGTACACCATAATCAACATTTTCCCAAACCCAACCAGTTTGCCCCTATTGGGGTGTGAACAGCCATGAGACCTCGTGCGACTCTGCCACGATGCTCGTTCAATTCTGGTACCGCCTTGACGTAACTCTGTTACCGTTTTGGGTTGTTGTGGTAGTTTTTAAAAAGAGGAGAAGATGAGGAGAACAACCGTTGGTGATGTCGGTAGATGTCGCACATCGTACCGGAAAAACTCCTCCCGATCTAAGCCCACTATACTCATTTAATTATGGGTGCTGAAGAAGGCCAGGGAGAACCGGTACAACTGGGGGGTAGCCACTGCTTGATGTGAGGTTGAATTGTGGTCAAGTTGCTCTTTTGTTGGACCAAAAACGAGGCAGGAATCGCGTTGTAAGCGTGTCTCTGTATCTCTCTCGTTTAAGGGAATTGCTGCAAATTATCTCCCCCTCCTTTGCGAACCAACATTTTGGGCATATCACCACGATTATAAATCTATATAAACCCACCAATTCTTTTCAGGGTCTCTATAGTCTTTTCCAAACTTGTTATGTTCAGACAATCAATTACGGTATTTCAACACCACAAATTAAATAAAGCCCTTTGGACCAACTTAAGCAAATACAACTTCAAGGTCACCATCCAAGATAAGCCTAACTATGATGAGTTTGCAACCATTCACAACCAATTTTTACACATTCACCCTGACAACTTCAAAATATTGATTGATAGCTATCCTGAATTATTGTTTGATATTCCCAAGGACAAGAAATTGTCTAAGATCTGTATTCAAGACTTGAAGTTGATGAGCTACGACAACTTTAAGAAATTGAAATTCAATGGCCCATTAATTATCGATCACCATAATCATTTATTAGCCAATGATTCGAGAACCATCGAGAGATTATTGCATAATTTCGAATACACTGAGAGCCCCAAGCAAATGCATTCAAAGATTTTATCATCTTTACCCATTCATCCTCATGTGGCTGAATTTGCTGATTTATTTTGAGTCAGCATCCACAAATCCAATAAACAGCAAAACAACAAAACCATACGAGGTTATCTATGCTGTGGAAAATTTAATAGTAACGACATGTTATGGAACTTATAGATTCAACTGGTTTGATATACAATAATCTGATTGCACTCTTTGCTTTATGCTCTGCATTAACTTGGGCCATTTCCCTTTTCTAGAGGTTGACTGAAGCTGTTGCCTGAATGAAGTGGAGAGGTTGAAGCCAAATGTGCTAATTTTGGAGCATAAATGGGCTATATAAGGTAGTTTTATATAAGAAGATCACAAAATAAAACGAGTAAACAAGCAACTTCAGAGTATCCGCAAAGTAGTGATCACGGAAGAAGTGGAAAAGTATAGGGCTCCAGCCACCTGAACACAATCAATTGACTTGAACAGATACACTTATCTTTCATTATACCAATACATTAGACTTAGACGCCGGATCCTAGACTATAGACTATGGGCCAGGATTTCAACTCTCAGTTCAAAAAAGTTAAAATCCCATTCTCTTGATTACATACTGTTGAGCTATTATTCCGATTGCCACATTCAATCCATCCTTAATCCAATTTTTGACCCACTCCTTAGGATTAATGTCATATTCGACGAACTTTTCAATATCCTTATCTACTAGCCAATTCGACCAAGCATATGGGAAAGATTGAGTCTTGGTCTTGATCACTATATTATTGGTTATGTCATGTAATATTATTATAAATTGAAACGATTCGCTATTCTGGTCGATTGAAGTCTCTTCGTGGTCGTCGTCAGGATTTGGTGGTGTTTCGATACTAATAGGCAATATAGAAATGAAAATATTTGACTTGTTGATTAATTTCAACTTTTCATTAATTTCAGTTCCCTCATTCTTCTCAAATTCAACCATTTTATTGAAGTTTTCGATGGAGTTGGTCAAATTGGCTAAACATAACTTCTCTCCGTCAATCTTTTTACCCACAAACAAATTTAGTTCATTATCAAAGATTTTCTTATGATTGAAATCGTTGATTTCCAATTTTATTCCTCCTTCTACTTGATTCATGACTTTGCTAAAGTTCTTATAAATCAGTTCATGTAAATATGATAAATGGAAATCATTCACGACTATTATATTCAACAATTCGTCTTCACTACCAATGATTGTTTCACTTATATTTGACAAAATTCCGTTTAAACGATTAGTTAAACCGGAAATTTGTTCTATGGTCTTTTCTCCATTGCCTTCCTGTTCTTTCAAGAACTCCTGTCGGCGTAAATTCAATTGATTGGTAGTATTCAGCGCCATTTGGTAGGTAGTCTCACTCAAATTGGATGCATTTGTAGTGATAGATCCCCAGAAGTTTGATACAGCGTGAGATCCCTCTTTGCTCCACCAATTAGCTATACCTTTGATTGGATCGATCTCCAATTCTTCATTAGCGCTCCCTTCTTTGTTTGCTTTACGATCTTCTGTCACACCCTCTGACACCTGGGATTCAGATTTCT
Organism: Yamadazyma tumulicola; assembly: GCA_030578535.1. NCBI lineage: Eukaryota > Fungi > Ascomycota > Pichiomycetes > Serinales > Debaryomycetaceae > Yamadazyma > Yamadazyma tumulicola. The sequence goes on along the minus strand of JAJMSJ010000015.1, from coordinate 277,287 downwards.
CCTGTTTCTCCTTTGAATCCTCAGTATCAGTTGGCTTACCAATTTCTTCAGCTTTCCCGTTAGCTTCTTTTTGTTCCTTTGCCTGTTTACTGTCCTTTTTTTTGGGCTCCAACTTCGGTGGTTTCTTATCGTGGGCCTCCAATTCATCCAAGAAATCCATCAAATCCTCTCTCCCTTCGGGGTTGGGCGTTCCTGACTTGGAGTCCGGTAACGAATTGATAAAGTCTAACACATCGTCTTTACTTGACATCGTTCACTTCGCGATTTGAGGATATAAATTGTTTCCTTCTTTGTTTCTTCTCTAATACGTGAGGGGCCAAAATGGAGCTGGGACGGTCCATTTTGACCAATTGCATAATTCATCAGTAATCCCAATGTTGGTACGTGGTAGTATTTCAGAGCATTAATACAAGTTCTTGTGGCATTCTTGTCATCTCATTTTCGATTCAGTTCATTTAGGTTTAGCTAGGGAATGACCCATCACCTCTACATGAGCTATTAGCTTGAGGGACATAGAATACATCTCAGACAAGCAGAAGAAGTGAGTAGTGTAACCAGGCTCGAAGTTTGAAGAAAACACAAAATACGATAGGCAACGAGAATAACATGAGGTTATCTATATACTTTATATCCAAATAACACCTACCTCCAGAATCGATGATAGCATAGTCCTTCAAGGCTCGTATTCAACCTCTACATCTGACACTCATATCATTTTGAGGGTATGTAATGAACCCAAAAGATCAACTCATTGGCCCACCAATCCGCACAGAAATGGGCAATACCTTCTCATTAGAAATTTTCTCTCACGCAAACTTGGGACAGATGCATCCTCAACTAGACAGAGTTAGGTTTGACCCTTGTGCATCATTAATGGATGCATTGGAGGAGTGCCATCGTCAAGAGTTTTTGAAAAAAGCATTGGGAATGTGCAATTTTGAGAAAGATGAGTTGAGTAAATGTCTCCACTATAATCGAGTCAATGATGCCAATGAACGCATAAGACAAAGCAGGTTGAAACAAAAAAAGTATCAGGAAAAATTGAAAAAGGATGAAGAGGAAATGTACGGAAAGAACGGTGTGTTGAAAAAAGTCATCGAAAAAGAGGTGGAAAGTAGGTTAAACAGAAAATAGGCGGGAGTCCCATATTCAAGGAAAATATATATGTAAATAGACGTAACTAATCTTGACGAGTTCTTAATACTCTCTTAGTCACTTTATCTTTGGTTATAACGTAAACCACAGCTCCCCACCCCGATAAGGTGTCTCTATCGACAGCATTCAATAAACTTTGACTTATAGTTTCGAACAAATCGTCAGGCTCTAAGTTGGGTTGATACAACCCTTCACACATCCCATATAACTGGTCAGATGCCGTTCCACTGACCACGAAATCTTTGGCATAATCAATACATCCGATACTGTCGAATCCACATATGAATGGCTTATTGTGCTTGTCCAATCCAGCGACCAATGGACCTGTAAACCAGGGACCGAATCGTTTCTCGTACAACGTTGAACTAACTAAATTAGCGAAAGTTGATGGCTCAATCTTTCTTTCTTCTCTCAATTCGTATAAATTGTTTTTAAACCGAAACAATTCGTTCAACGTCGTAACGTCAGTGGCAAGTCCAGTCAACCCCATCATCACTTTGTCGTTGACTTTGAATACTTTTTCGAAATTGTTGGCCACTCCTAAAGACTGACTTCCTAATCTTAAATCACTGGCAATGGCAACACATTCTTTTCCAACCATTGCAAGAGCAGAACCCCCTAAAAGCGTTAGTACGTTATTACGTTTTATTAATCTGTGCCTTATCCTCTATAGTCAACTATAAAGAGGAGGAGGACTCTTCACATACCATTTATAGAACTTGGATCTGACATGGTGGCGGTTTAACGAGAATATCCAAAAAGAGTGCGACTATTAACATTACAATTAAAACACATAAAACTACACGAAATATCGAAATACAGTTGATTGTACTACCAGAGCAGCCACTTGGGATTCTTGGCGAACAACAAAGATTAAATGGTAAAAAATTAACTTTCGGGCTCCTCTTCCTCCTCTTTTATGGTGTTGTTACTAAAGCTATGCAACATTTCCTGGTTCTTTGAGGACTGCAATAGTTGGTTTATTGGGCTCTCGTCGTCATTGTAGTTGGATAACGTGAAAGTCTTGGGTGATTTCACCAAGTTGAAGTTATTGTTAAAGTCGTTGATGGTCAAATTTGGTATCTGGTGCTGCAATTCATTCAAATTGGAGATCGATTTCGATGTTTGGAATGTTGGAATTATCTTGCCCACATCCTTCAAGCCTATGAACAACTTCCTGATCTCAAATTTAACTAGTCTCGACAACTCGGTTTCTCCATCGTCTTGAGCTTCTTCGAATTTTTCTTCCTCGACCTTGGTTGTGTCTCCGGTTAGTTCACTTGCTTCCCCTTCGCCCTCCTCTTTAGGTTGAGTAGCGCTTCCATTAGCTACCGAGTTTTCTACACTATTTGTACCATTGGAGGTAACCTCATCGCCCAAATCATCTCGTTGGACTTCACTATTCAACACCTTTTCCTCTTCCTCCAAGTCAAATCGTAATTGTAAGGCAAATCCCAAGATTATCAAATAGTTTTTGTACTTCTTTAAATCAAACTTGTACTGATGGATTTTGGCTTCAAAATTATTCAATATTTTGGTGTAGTTTGAAGTGTTGGTGAGGCTGTTGAAGTTTTTCAAAAACTTGATTCTCAAGTCATTAAACTCCTTGAAATTCTTTTTCAAATTGTTGTAATAGTTCAATGTCTTGATGAATTGTTTCATCATGTTATAGTGATTCTCCTCATGGAAGTTATAATTACTCAAATACACCCCTGTAGGTATAACTTCCCATTTATTAATTGATTTTAACCGCTTGAAACTGGTCTTGTTGGCGATCAAATTGTCCAAGTTGTTCCAGCCGTACTCTATCGACGAGATACTCTCCTCAAATGTAGGAATGGCGGTGATTTTCGATCCCCAGAAATTACAAGTATTGACGAATTCCAACGCGATCTCCTTGGTACCGGCTTCAAACACAAACTTCTTATTGGGACGCTTAGTTGTCTTGGGGAAAGTTAAAGTGAACACAAAACTGGTACTATTGTTGGATTGCTTGATGTACAACGAGCTCTTTTCTAATTGAGCAAAGGTGGAACACAAGTTATAGTTGCCGACATTGGCAGCATTCTTCAACCAGTTACCATCACCGATATCTCCACCGTCTATTTCGTTCTCTTCCTCTTCATCGAGATAGTCTAAATTGAGCAACGTCTTCTGCTGCCTCTTTTGAAACTTTTTGAGTCTCTGTTGGTGTTTCTTGATGATTTTGGGATCAAATGAGTATAAGTTCAATTCTCCCTTTGATACCACTACGAAGTATTCGACGAATTTGTTACCACTGTTGGTTGAATTCAACGAGTTACTGGGTTCAGTATTGGCCGCAGGAGTTCTTCTGGTGAAGAAGGAAAAGAATCTTGACGACGGGGAAGTGGAGGTAGTGGTGGAAGTAGAAGCAGCACTCGACAATAATGGTTCCGGGGCATTGTTATCTTGTTGATCATTATTCAATATTTTTAACTTCAACAACCCTTCCTTCAAGTAAGGAGAGCCTTGTAACTCCAAAGTCAAGTCGAATTTGTCCTGAAACTCATTAACATTGAAGTTGTCTAAGTTTTGATGAGGGTAGGAGTCGTCCAATTGAAAGTTTGATAAATTGATGGAGTCAAACGAAACTACTGACATCGAATCATCGGGATTGGTGACCAACGAATCTCTGCTAATCATGGAGGCTCTCGAGGACCGCTTATTGACAGTGTTTACATTACTCGAGGACTGGTTGCCGCCGATATTCCTCAACTTGTCGATGCTCTGACGATTTCTGACGGTTCCATAAGTGCCATTGGATACCATGGATCCATTGCCCTGGTGGTAAAATCGCAGATTCATTTGGTCGTTTACCAACGCTCTGGTAAATCCCACACGGTTATTGTTACGGCCATTATTAGTAACGGTGAACTGACTAACCGAGGAAGTAGCACTTGACATTCTCTTCATGTTCAATGAAGTTCTGTTGTTGGTATCGTTGGACCATATCGATGATCCTGAGACTTGCCTAGACAACGACAAGTCTTCGCTGGTACTAGCCACACTACTCTGGTGAGAATGAGCGTGTTTTGTTGTGGAAGAGGGATGATTGGCAGAACCATTAGATCCTGGAGCGGCATTTAGGTTGTTTGAAACACCAGATCCATTTGCAGATGCAGATACAGTCCCTGAAGCTGTAGCAGAAGATCCAGAAGAAGTGTCTGCAGCTTTGGCAGTAGGCAAAATCTTGTTCAACTTGTCATCGTCGTCAGTGGCTGTCTTCAAGTGCAATTCGTTACGAGACAAGTCCTCGTAGTAGTGCCCCAATTCCTTTTCAATGATTATCCTCTGCTTGATGGTAAGCTTTTTCAGACTCTTGGGATCTTGCTGGATGAACGTGGTGAAGGTATTTCTAATGTAGTCGTTTTGACTGATCTTTGATTTCTTATTCACTTCGGAGTTGTGTAACGACGTGTTCAATAAAACCAAGCTATACAACACAATGTAGATTTTTTCGAAGTTCCTAGTGCAAAAGACATTGACTGGGTTTTGTTTGATATAACTCTTGGTGAAACTGGTGAGGATTCTATCGATTTCCTGACTTTCTCCTTTCAAATACAACTTAGAACACAATGTCCGAGTAGCCTTCAACAAATTGGGATCCCAACGGAATAAGTCCATGTAGTGTTCTCTAATTTGAATCGAGTCTTCATCGTCACTGGCCAAGAACTGAATATACTCTTCTGGTTGAACCGACACGAACTCCTCTTTGAACAATTTGACAGCGATTTCTTTAAACTCGTTGACTTCAAAGTTAGTACTGTCCATTTTTATTTATATCCTTTGGCAGTGACAATCGGCTACAAAAGTAGTCAAGTTAAATAAAAAAACTAATTCAGGATGGTACCTTAATCTCGCAGAACCCTGTAGGATTGGAAATTGTAAGAAATCAAAGGGTTTCCCACTATGCGAGCGATTGTTACTACGCGTCAGTGGTTCAAGGTCTATGTAGTTAGATTAGCCTATCAATTGATCTGCTGTTCCCACGAAACACGGTGTACTTAAAGGTGAAAATTTTTAGACGATAACCGCCCTCGTCAAATCTCTAAAACGTTGAGTTGGCGACTTGTGCGACTTTGGCAGGAGATAAAGATTTTATCATAATTACCTGTGATAATTGGTGAATTTCGTTTCATCCGCAAGTGGGATAGCGTTGTGACTGACGGTACATCTATATAGTGGGAATCTGAATTGTTGATTATTTGTCGAAATTTGGTGATTTCTGGAGCGGTATATACATTTTCTGTTCGGTTGGAGGCAAAATGAGTGAACTAAAAGATAAGGTTGAAGCTCAGTTAAGGGCAAAGAAGATCAATGCTGTTGACACAGATCAGTTTATAAGATGGTTGAACTCGAGTGATGTTGAAGTTAGCGATTTGCTTTCGTTAATTCCCATTCTAAATGGGGTTCTTAATGATGAGTATTTTTTGTTGGAAGATCACAGCAAAGTGATAGAATTGTACGAGACAATTTTGTCAAAGCTTCCTATTGATACTATCTTATCGTTATACCCTTTACCGGTAATCAGTCTAAATTTGTCATACAAGAACCATTTCTCCTTGATTATCCTTAAATTGCTAACTCTCAATCACGAAAAGATAGACTTGGTAAACAGTGGTCTATTATTAGAGATCTTATCCATGTATTTGACGGATGAGAGATTGACTGTTTCCATTTGCAATCAAATAGAGAAGTTATTCGCCAAAGTTTACTCGTCCTTCGACTTCACTCCCCTGTTTCAAAGTTTGTTCCAAAGTGCTAGGACTAGTACTGACACCACAATAGTGGCCAGACTTCTCAACTTGATCTCGATTTACCCGTCGCTTTGCTCGTACGATTTTCCCATAAACAGTAACGATGATGTGCTCTTGAATATTTTGAAAATTCAGTTCTACACCGATTTGATTGGCAAAGTTGACATTAGCACTTTACCTGTGGCAAGAATGATTGAATTATTCCATTCCAGGACAGTTGATGAGGACATCGAAGCATTCTACATTACCGACATCAACAACCTTTTGATCAAATTGTCATTTATGTCCGAACTACCTATTTTTATTCCTTCAAATTTTAACCTTGATCTACCACACGACATTTATTTATTATCAAAAGTAAACACCTCGAGGTTTCTGTCATCGTTTATTGACTGGCTAATTGATTTTCCTTTGTTCAACAATAAGTACTTTACGATTTTGTTGAATCTTGTCAAATCGAAAAAGTGCTTTGAGGTGTTGATGTCAAAAGATAAACTATCAACTGATGCCATCAAAAATCTACCCATCAATCATATTTATCAACTTCTTGTGAACTTTTCATTTTCTTCGTTTGGTATTGACTATTTAATCAATTCTCCGAGCATCATGAACGAGTATGTCATTAATCACACTCCCGTATATAACGAAGTATATGATTTAAAACTTCTGCTCCTTGATAATTTGCTAAAGTGTCCTGACTTGAATATTTGGGAAGATCAGATTATTGATGTATACAAGTTGATGAGTAGTGGAAGGACTTTCAGGTCGGAGGCTCAAGTAGACGTAATGGATCAGGCTGCATAAGTATCCCACTACAAGAGAATGGGTATAGAAAGTATTATTGTAAATATTCAAAAACCGCCAATCATGCATTATACTTCATCGTGGCTGCAAAATGTCGCTTGACAACCCAAATATCATATGAAGGAACTACCTTGACTAGAGGTTAAATAGCATAAATAAAGGAACCCTTTTCTAACTGTGGCTGTAAACAACTACGCAGTGTTCTTATGTTTATGTGCCTATAATCCACCTGAAGAACGCTTAGAGACACGAGGAGCTTTCTTAGAATTGGACGATTGTTGTGAAGACCACTGAAATCTATGAGACTGATCCAGCAGTAAACCATAACGCTATCACTGGTAGGAATAATGCAGTTTTTGTGATACTAGCCCGTAGATATGTTTCCAGTATAAAGGTATGAAATGGAGTTCTTTCTTGCCAATATAAACTTACTATAGATTTATGTGACCCTTCTACAATCGTTTGATGATATTCTATATTTTCTATGAACTATTTACAAGATCATGGCTATTACTATTGTGTACTCTCGTGAGTTTCTTATGAATCACCATTTTCATGTCTACGTTTCTTCTGTAATTCCAACCTTTTGTTTCGCTTATCTTCTCGTTTGAGTTCGATCCTCTTTGCTTCTTTCAACGCTTCCTTCTCATCTTCTGTTTCGAATAATTCATTGAGTAAATGTAATACATTCTTTTGGTCTCCAATTTGGTTCAAACGAGTGATAAACGAATCAAAGGCAAACACTATATCCATCTCATTGTACTGTTTGATGGGTCTATCTGACTTACCTTCCAATAGATAAATGTTAGTTTTGGAATTGTAATCGTTTAAGTAGTTCTTCAACTCGTTGGACAACGTGGTAAAATGTTCCTCATCTCTTATAAAGTTAGCTTGACTGCTAAATCGAGTGCTGAAATGAGTCAAGATCAATTTGGAACAATTCATGTACCTCGATACATTGATTGCTTCGATCATCGTCGAATGCTTCTTGGCTAACGCTTCTTCAATCAATTCATTGTTCAACGAGGATTCGTGAATCAATAAGTCACTATCATAACCGATTTCAATGAACTTGGGGTTGGGCCTCGTATCGCCTGAGTAAGAGACTTTGAAAGTTTCAGTCGAGTTCAAATCAAATTTAATGCTCACAGAATATGCCCAGAAGCAGTGAATAGCCCGGCAAGTATCGAATTCCACAATCCCCATGTCGTTGTATAGTTTGTCGACATTATGTGTGTTGATTGGTTTCAATCCTTCTCTCTCCAATGGGCCACCTTTAGATCCTTCATCGAATCTCCTCTCGAACTCGTCAATTGAGAACTTTTTATATTCAGGTGCTCTTCCTTTCAAGAAGTCTTCACAACTGATATAATTCACCCTTGACAAATCAACATTAATTGATTCTAACTTGTACCACTCTTTCAAAAAATGACTATACTGCCAAGGCAATACTAAATGCAAAAGAGCATCATTATTGGAATTGACTTTAAACCATTCATTGATCACCGAAACAATTCCTAGATGATGGTCCGCATGAAGATGGCTCAAGAAGATTAATCTCAATTCTGATAACACCTGTCTTGATTGATCATTATTTCCAAACGTCCTCAATAATCCTCCAAATGTATTCTCCCCACCATCAAAAATTACCGACTTGAATGTCACACCGCCATCGATGTCTTGAAATGGAATACGGACTAAATTGGAGATGACGTTTCTGTCAATGGCTGGCAATGACGAACCAGTGCCTAAGGTAGTGATTTGAACATTGGACTTGAGGTCCTTACTATCAACGATTCCGAGACTTAATGGTTCCGGATTGATGACATCTTCTTTATTAACATCAGATAAATTCAAAGGAGCCACATTTTCGTCGTACCACTGGGACCACGATTGATTGGATATGGAAGAATCGTCTATTATGATCTCTGTGGGAGTGATCTCTATATTTTGAAGTTGATGTAACTTAATGATGTTGTGGTTTTTTGAGGGTAAAGGCTGGTATGACTGACTATATGGTAAGTTGAAATGGTTGGTCATTAAGGATCGTAACTTAAGCACATGAATGGATGTTTTCTTGAAAGAAATAACATTATCTGACAACAGTCTATGACTAATGATGTGTTTACAGTCCACAGGGAAACTTTCGATGAACTTGATGTATTCATTCAGGTCAAAGGGGACATCGTCTCCAAGTAGATGGTAAACTATCCCGATTTCTTCGTCCCCAAAATTAGACCCTTCCCCTTCAGGAACCAGATTCCAATCGTACTTCAAGGTATTCTCCAAATACTCCTTGGAAGGAATATCTAAAATCAAAACTTTCTTGAAAGATTGATCCGGTCCGAGAACTTGATGGGGCTCTATCACATCATTATTATCATTCAAAACAGACTTCCCTTGAGTCAAGTCTCGGTACAATTTCCCCGGTTTAATGTTCAATTCTTTTGCCTTGGTCACATCAAACTTTCCTCGTATTGGTACAAAACGAACGAAATAACTTAGTGATAATTGATTTTCATAGAATTGCTTGATGTCGACATTATCGATTGAAACGTAGGTTTGAATATCGTTGTCTGAAGGGTCACTTTTATAGGAATCGGGATCAGGATTGTTCACTTGGCTGGTATCAAGAGGAAACATCAAACTCACCAATTTTTTTAGTTGCCTTGAAATCGTCTTTTCATCACCAAGAGTAACAGACTTTGTTTGACTTTTGGCAATTCTAACAGGTTTAATCATCACGGAACTATCACCAATGATGTTCTCCGGAAGCTCAGAAACATCGTTTATGTTGATAGTCACTCCTCTTCTAAATACAAAATACCTCCAGGTAGCAACAATGTAGCTTAAAATCTTACTGCAGTTGCTGTAAACCTCGACGTTCTTCTTCATGGTATCACCAATAGTCAAGAATAACCCCGGTAACCCTCCGATTTGAGACCAAGTAGTTAGCGTCCCAGTTAAAAAGATCCCCTTTAGTTTGGTGAGACGAAACTTGTTCACATTCAACAATCTCTGGGTCCCTTCAGGGATCTTTCCAAAGAAATATCGCTGCCCATGACGATTAGTTATCATGATCAAAGGATGGCTGACGTCGGCCGTGTGGTGATTGACGGTAGTTGCAGAGAACATTGATGATACTGCTGTACGAAAATCCCCGAATCTCTTGTAATACCGGTAATAGTGGTCGGTAGAATCAAAAAGCTTCAAATCAACCGTATGGGCACGATATTGATCAGGCTTGAATTTGCGTCTGACGAAACTTCGTTTCACGACTCGACCAACAAAGGGGCTTCCGAAAAAGGTGGTACCAGCAAAGTTGCTTCCTGCCTTCGTCAAAGATGGAGAAATCACTGTAAACAATAACCTCTACTGAAAAATTTCAGCAACTTTCCAGTACAAGTTTTTGAGAAGAGATGACATTTTCGCATTATTCTACCCCAAGATATCGTTTGTGACTTATCATCTACTGAGAGGATTACAGTAGAAACGATGGAAATGTCAGAATCGATATCACCGGAGCCAAAGATAACGGAAAGTGACATTTCCGACATAATAGAGAGTTTAATCCATCAGTATAGTGAGATTTTGCTGGAAAAACGAGTGAATAATGGGTCATTACTATCATATGCACAAAACATTCCTCTTCTTAACAAGGTGTTACCCAGTGTCGACGAAAAGGACGTTTTGATTCAAGATTTACTTCATCAGCAGTCGGTAGCCACTTCCTACAGTAAGTGGTATGACATTTCTCTACAATTGGATGAGATTATGGACAATAACCTGTGGAAGGCTACTAACGAGAGTGAGGCTTACGACTACGAGTTGATATTCAATAACTTGAATGAAATGAGACAAGCAAGGCTAAACAACGACTACAAACTATTGCTATACTTAATAAGGACCAAGTGGATTAGAAATATCGGTAATATGGGGGACATCAATCTCTATAAGCATTCATTTGTTGGCTCGAAAAAGCTAATCGAGGAATACATTGAGGAATGTAAGTTATCGCTTCAATATTTGATAAATGATCCTGGTGTCAATCTTGACGACAGATACTTGTTAGGGATGTTGATTCAGACGAGAAAAAACATCGGGAGAACTGCTTTGGTGTTGAGCGGAGGTTCCACATTTGGAATGTTTCATATTGGTGTGCTAGTATCGCTATTAGAAGCCAATTTGTTTCCCAGAATCATCAGTGGGTCGCTGGCAGGCTCTATTATTGCCTCAATCTTGTGCTGTCACAATAATGACGAGAACAAACTATTGATTGAAAGTATAAGTGATAAGGAATTTCTGATCTTTGAGTCTGATGATGCTGAAACTTCCGCAGGAAAGGATGATTTTGACGACAGTGGGTCAAGTAGTAGCAAAACAGGAGATGAGAAGAAGAAAAACCAGTTCAGACGCTTGTTAAAAGCGGTGGGCCACTTTTTGAAGTATGGTACTGTATTTGAAATGGAAGGATTGAAGAACACCATCAAAGGTTTTGTTGGAGACTTGACGTTCAGAGAAGCTTATAACCGTACCGGAAAGATTTTGAACGTAACCGTGAGTCCTGCGTCGATGCATGAACAAACCAGACTATTAAATTACTTGACTGCCCCTAACTGTTTGATTTGGTCGGCAGTATGTGCGTCATGTTCATTACCGGGGTTTTTCCCTAGTACTTCAATCTATGAAAAAAACCCGAAAACTAATAAAATTCAGAAATGGAATAATGATTCGTCGATGAAGTTTGTTGACGGGTCTGTTGACAATGATTTACCCATTACCCGATTGCTGGAGATGTTCAATGTTGATCATATTATTGCCGTCCAAGTGAATCCCCATGTAGTTCCCATTTTGAGAATATCCATCAACAATCCTGGAGGAGGAATTGAAAATGACCTTACAACTAGATTCAAAAGTATGTTGAATAACATCTACGACTTATTTACTAGTGAGTTGATACATTTCTTCCAGATTTTGAACGAAATGGATATTTATAAGAACTTGTCTATTAAGTTGATATCATTGTTATCGCAGAGCTACAGTGGTGATGTTACAATTTTACCAGTTTTCAAATTGAGCGATTTCCAAAAAATATTTGTTAATCCAACTCCAGAGTTCATTGCCGATTTCATCATTAGAGGTGCTCGAGCTACCTGGCCCAAAATCACTATAATCAATAATCATTGTGGGGTGGAATTTGCGTTGGATAGGGCTATATCGTTACTAAGAGGGAGGTCGATAACTTCCGATTTCAAATCAACCTTCAAAAACTCGTTGGTTACAAATCCTGTTATCCCTCAAAATCCCGAAATCAATGCTTCTAAACCTCCTGAACTTAAAAGGATTAACTCTTTAATGAAGAATGTACCCAAATTCAAAAGACACAATTCATTGAATATCGGTAGTAAAACTAGGAGACAGAGAAACTCTATCAGCAATTTTCAGATATTCGTCAATAACGGAACAAATGCTTCGATAGGGCCATACAAAAACGGCGGAAGTACCCAGCCCAGCAGAAATGGTAGTGGTCACAACAGTCCGATTAGAGAGCGACAGTCGAGTCTTTCGCTTTCCTCGATGAGCTATAACACTCCCAACAAGAAGGAGTTTATCCACAATCGAGCACAGTCAGACTACCATGACAAACGCCATAATAGTGACGGGAATTTAAAAATCAGAAAGGCTAAAAGTTCAGGAAACTTTCATGACTCTCCTGATGATAGCCCTCTAAATCAACATTTGAGGTATCAAACAGATCGAGTGCCCAACCAAGAGAAGAATCCATACGTATATAACGACACTGATGAATTTGATGATGAAGATGAGTTGGTCGAAGACTTGAACAACAACATTGAAGATGACAATGACGGGTATCCGATGTTTTTCGGAAATGACACCACTAAGAAATCCAAGGAAGATGAAGGACCTGAAACTCTGAAGACAGAACTGGTTAAGGAAAAGGTCAAGGAGTGGGAATCGAACCAAGAGGAAGAAAAGGCGTATCTACCCAAACGATCCCATAATAACTCTTTGGCTAATTCATATATCGGATTGAACCGGTTGAAAGATGCAAATCTATGCAAGGGGACTGGTTCACCCAGTAATGGGATAAACGGCCATCATACACCGGAGCACACCATACAGTTGAACTCCCCCGACGCCAGAAGATCGCTAACAAAAAAAATTAATGACTTGAAAGATGCCTAAAACTTTTAGAAGATGTAGTTAGAATAAATAAACGAAAGAAGATATCTCTCTATCAGTTGCTCCTCTTGGGATTTGATAAACATATAAGTGGACCAGAAGAGACAATAAGATGAAACTACGGCAATATCTCTCTTTCCTTTATAGGCAAAGTCGCCCTATTTCAGTAAACCCCATCAGCAAATGAAAATTTCCATGGGTATTGGCACACAAAGAACTGAAATTACACCACTCATAATCCAGATTCACCTTGATATCATCCAATAGATATCAAGCCACATATTTGACATCCTGAACAAGATCCGGCCTCCCATCTAAGGAGATAGTTCAAAGGTAACCATGCCAAATTTGCCTGTGGCAATCAGCAAATGCCTTAAATACCCCCGTCTGATGGAAAGGCACCAAAAGAGAAAAAGCCTTTTCCTTTGTGTAATTATTGTTAGGAAAGGTGTTCTGCGAACATCGCATCGGCAATAAATCCCTCACCGAGTTGCCTCGAGATCCTGCCCCGACGTCCCGCCGTATCCCCGTCCCCCAGTTAGGAGAGGTGGAAAGATAACGACCTGAGATAAGAAATTGATGTGTCAAGTGATGGCCAAGAAACTGACTTTGACAGCATTGACATAATGTCAGATGTTGACAGGCGGGCGGATCCATTTACTTACTGTGGAGGCTGTTCGTCTGCCCACTTTGTTGCAGCCTAGCTACTACGGCAAAGGGTTGATTTTTGCAACTGTGGATTCTTGTGCCATCGCAGCCAAATTCCAATTCCACATTGGGGAAACCCCCGTTGGAGAAACCATGAGCCAATAAGAACTCCTCTGTTGGCTGCGATGAAGTGCCAGGGACAGTTTTAAGAGAACTCGACGCAAGTTTGCCTTATCTCACGCAACTCCTCGTAAGGCGTTCCAACGCCAACAACACCACTTAGTATTGTACGTTACCTAAAAATACTGACAGCGGGGGTTTTGCCGAGGGTACCACCGCTGAGTTACACGCAACATATGCCTTACTAAACTTAAATGGTATTGTTATCAATCTGTAGTTCGATACGGTGATTTTGCCGTTCCAGCGAACTATTTAAGCACCCAGTAATCCCTGTGATTTGTTCTTGTTTTCCAATCTTCAATCATCTTTTTACGATATGTCAGAAGTTAACGATAACAAGATCGATGACGTCGTCCGAGCAGATAGCCTCGACGAAAAGGGAAAGGAAAAACCTGCGTTGAATGAAGAAAGTTGGTCAGACACTATCTCTGAAGATTACGATTTTGATGATCCACAGAATTACAACACCAGGTACGTCGATGAATACAATCCTAAAGGTTTAAGAATTCCTACCAAGTCAGAGTCTCAAAGTTTAAGAAGGATTTTGGGTAGAGCTCCGTATCAGGCATATTTAATTTGTGCTGTAGAGTTGGCAGAAAGAGCGTCTTATTATTCGACTTCAGGTTTATTGTCCAATTTCGTCCAAAGACCTTTACCGGAAGGTTCGACTACCGGTGCTCCTCAAAGAGGTGAAGCCCACGAAAACGAAAGTGCTGGTGCCTTGGATTTAGGGTTGCAAACTGCCACTGCTTTGACTTTATTATTGACGTTCTTAGCTTATGTCGTTCCTTTGTACGGTGGTTACGTTGCCGATACTAGTATTGGTAGGTTAAAGGCTATTTGGATCGGTGTATTTGCTGGTTTCGTTTCTCATGTTTTATTCATTGTAGCTGCCATTCCTTCAGTGATTGCCGGGGGACATGCTATTGTTCCTACTTGTTTAGCTATTATTACTTTGGCTTTTGGTACTGGTTTTATCAAACCAAACTTATTGCCATTGCTTATGGATCAATATCGATTCAAAAGCGATGTGGTGAAGGTTTTGCCTAGCGGTGAAAAGGTCATTGTTGACAAGGAAAAGACCTTGGAAAGAATGACATTGGTTTTCTACTGGGCTATCAATATTGGTGCTTTCTTCCAATTAGCCACTTCTTACTGTGCCAGAGATGTTGGATATTGGTTGGCTTTCTTTGTTCCTATCATCATGTACTTATTCCTACCAATCTTGTTACTTCTTGTTGGTCCAAAATTGTATGTCGCTGAAACCCAAGGTTCTGTAATGAAGAACTTCGTCAAGATCATGTACGTTTCTTACGAAAGTGGATGGATCAAAAGATACAAATCGGGGGAGTTCTGGGAATGGGCTAAACCCAGTAGTATGGCTGCCAGAGGCAGAGATTTCTTCACCAAGTCGAAGCCAATCACCTGGAACGATCAATGGGTTTTGGATGTTGCACAAACCGTCAACGCTTGTAAAATCTTCATCTACTTCCCAATTTACTTGATGAATGATGGGGGTATTGGAACAATTCAAACCTCTCAGGCTGGATCTATGTCGTTGAACGGGGTTCCAAACGATTTATTCAACAATTTCAATCCATTGGCTATCATTATTTTCATTCCCATTTTGGATTACTTCATTTACCCATTTTTAAGAAAGCACAAGATTGAGTTCAGACCAGTTTGGAGAATTACTCTTGGATTCTTTATTGCTGCTCTTTCGCAAGCTGCTGGGGCCATTATCCAACACTTCATTTACCTCAAGTCTCCATGTGGAGATCATGCATCTACATGTGATGAAGTGGCTCCAATTTCTGCCTGGGTTGAGGTTGTTTTATTTATCACCCAAGCTATCTCCGAATGTTTTGCTAACACCACTTCTTATGAATTGGCTTACACAAGAGCTCCTCCTCATTTGAAATCTTTAGTGATGTCTATCTGTTTGTTCATGAGTGCCCTTTCAGCTGCTTTGTCACAAGCAGTGACTCCAGCTTTAAACGATCCAAATATTATCTGGGCATTCGTCGCTATGGCTGTTGTGGGTGTTGTGTTTACGGTTGCTTTCTTTATTCATTTCAGAAACTTACATGTTGAAATGGAACAAGAAAGAATCGAGAGAGAAGCTGCTGACAGAAAGTTTGACAATAGATACTCTCATGGTGGCATTGAAGACGATGCAAACTTAGAAGCTGTCACTTCAATCAAATCGGCTGTTGGTAAGTAGATTAATAGACCTGTACAATATGAAAGTAATATATGAGTTACTAGGAGTTGCTGATGGTCTCTATCGAAATGTGCACGTCCATAACCATAAATAGTATAAACTCTAAGATAGGGATACACTCATAGATAAAAGTTAAGCAAGTCATTGAATTGACTCTTCAATTTTAGATATGAACAACGATTTTTGGAATTCATAAACAATTTCCCTTAATTCATACCGAAAGTTGCAAAAGCTACACATTTGCCCAAAATAATGTAATTCATACCTGAAATTAGAGTGAACATACAAATTGCAGAAAGTTATCAATTATATATCTATACTTTACTACCTGCCTCGAGAAGTAACTGATGGTTTTAACTTACCGATTAATGACTTTATGACGTTTCGTACAAATGCTAGTCTTAACTTGATGGTTCTCACAATCTTCGAGACTTTGCCTTGTGAAGCAAGCGCTTCATACTCTTCTTCAGTGATGACATCTTTTATCAACAAATTGAACACTGATCCGAATGCTAGAGACAATACTGTTCCGGTTAAGATTATGACATTATAGGGCATGGAAAAATCTGGCGTGGGCAACGTGATCAATGAGGATGTGGTACGCAACTCGTAGACGTAGTCATCGAAGACGGTAATGACTGCTGGTTCGACAGAAAATCCATGATTAGCGTCAGGAGGGTATTCAGCATAAAGAAGCAAGGACTTATCGAATTTGTAGTTTAAGATAAGGGTTTCGTGAGGGGGAATGGTTATTTCAAGCTCCATATGACTCGGCCTCTTCCTATCGATTGCGGGGGAATAATGCTTCAAGCTGACGTAACTCGATGGCTCCACTGGTCGATTATTGATAGTTGCTTGAAGGGTGTTTAAATATAACCGTGTAAACCAAGGCAATGATTCAAAGTAGTTAAACTTCACCACTTCATCTTGAGTATTGGTAAACGATACTCTGAAACCACCCAGATCTTGAGAATATCCTGTTAACGATCTGGAAACAACCAATGGTGGAGGAAGTATTTCAGGAATGCTAGTTGAGTTTTGGGTGTTGAATTCAATGTTGACAGGGCTGGTTCTCTTGATGAAATATGTGGGGCTATTGGGAGATAACGTATTGACACTCAAATCTTCTTTGACGTCAATCTTCCACTGCCGGTCAAAGTTGACTGTAACAGGGGTTATTTCTCCTTCAAACGACGAACCAAGGATTTTCCTCCCGAAAACTGTCTCCAAGTCATAGTGCAACTGCGTTGGCAAACCAAGAGGGAAACATTTCCAAATATCGGGGCCCTTAGACTCATCACATCTCAATTTATCACCAGGAGTGGGCTTAGCAATAGCACCTTCTTCATGCTTACGTAGCGACCTAGGGATGTCGATGATGGCATAAATGCTTTGATCCATTTGATAATTACATTGTTCGCCGGTACATTGGGTAGTTATATCGATAGACATAGCATGCCAAAGAGAATCAAAGATCTTATGACCGTCCAACAAGCTGGAAACTCCCGCTTTGCCTCTAGTAGGCAACAACTTCAAAAACGGAGTCAAATTTTCGGTACATATAGGCTCACTGGGCAAGGCAGCCCTAATTAAGAACAATTTGTTGGAATCAATCGCCTTATAACTTTCTCTACTAAACGAAGACAACGGAAAAGTGGTGATACTGTCATCTATAAAGTTCAAAGATGCACAGAAAAACCCCGACAACGATTTGGCCAACCGATACCACTGCTTTAAGGCCTGACTGGAGTCGGGTGCCTCAATCACCGACCATAACTCCACTCCAGTTCCTCCGCTTTTCGTCCCGTTTTGGGGTAATTTGCCCCACAACTCCGAATCCCACCATCCCTGAGTAAATCGGAGATGAAGCTCTCTCGCATTAGAGTGCTCGAGTAATGGTCCTATGGATCGTGGGAAAAACGTGTAATGACTCGTGGCCACAGCGGTGGAATTTTCATGATAACTTATCGGCTGGGGAAGGGATTTTAGTGAGAATTCAAACTGGGCAAGCAAGTTATTTCGTGGAAGAGGTGTGATTTCCAACCACTCGTTATAGTACGGGTGAGCCCAACAGTACCATA
Source organism: Yamadazyma tumulicola (assembly GCA_030578535.1). NCBI lineage: Eukaryota > Fungi > Ascomycota > Pichiomycetes > Serinales > Debaryomycetaceae > Yamadazyma > Yamadazyma tumulicola. Next base: position 259,213 of record JAJMSJ010000015.1, on the reverse strand, counting down.
CCCAAAATTGTATGACAAATACTACCAGCCACATAATAAGATCACAAATCTGAAAATTTGTGAAAACGCGCGAGACAGAAACCGTTGTTTACCTCAAGATGTCTGAAGCTTCAGCACTAGAGCCGTACAAGGAGAACATTAGGCCCATGACGGGCGGAAGGATCGCATCTAATTTAATAACACAGCTCCAAAAGACAAACAGGGGAGGTTTTCGAGAGCACAATGCCGAAAGGAGGCAGTTTGAAACTCGACTTGAACAATTGGAGGAACTAGATGACCCTCTACAGGTATTTATTGACTATATAAATTGGACTCACGATACATATCCTATGGGAGATAATGTAGAAAGCGGGTTGGTGAGGTTATTGGAGCGATGTACCAGTTATTTCAAAGATTACGACCATTATAAGAACGATTCAAGGTATTTGAAAATATGGCTAGAGTACGCCAGCTATTCCGACTCCCCGATCGAGATCTTCATTTACTTGGCCAAGAAGGAAATTGGCAAGGAGTTGGCGTTGTTCTACGAGGAATTCGCCAAATTACTCGAAGTCAACGAGAAATATAACGACGCAAAAGAGATCTTTGAATTTGGAGTTGAATACAATGCAAGACCAATTAATCGGCTTGTCAAGAGCTTCAACAACTTTAGGGATAGAACAGATAGAACAGACCATCACGGAGACAAGTCCGAGGGGCTCAAACGGGTATTGACGTTGAAAAGAGGCAGCGCTCCTGATGCAAACTCAAGCTCTCTGGCTAATTCCTCCTCAACCTGTCATGGAATAAAAAGACAAAAGTTCAATGTCTTAGTGGATGAGAGTGATATGAGCTTGGGTAAGAATGTCTTCAATTCTACCGACAGTAAAGACTTGGGATCAGTAAAACTACGGAAGAAGGAGAATCTTATATCCCCCCAACCCTGGCAAGGTGCAGTATTGCCTCAAAGGCTGTCTCTGAGAGATAGCCAAAGTCATAAGATCCAAGTGTACAGAGATGCCGAGGTCGAGGTGAATCAACCAACAACAACTTATGAAGAAATGAACGGAAAAACCATTGCCGTGGTCAATAAACCAGGAAAAGCCACCGATAAAGTAATGGTTAACACTCAGCTACTTTATGGAACGGAGGAGATATCTTTGGTAGAATTACTAGCCAAGTGTCGAAAATTGGGACCTCAAACGACTATCCTAGCTAATGAATTACTTACAACTCCACGAAAGGAATACGAAGAATCTCACACGTATGTCATTCCGTTGAAAGACGAGGACTCCAAGACCGTACGATCTCCCACAATGACATTTTATTCCAAGATGGCGAATAACGAAGTGCTCAACATGTTCAACGATGCCTACAAAGTTCACGATGATGAAGTGTCGGAAGCCAATTCCACTAACTACGATGGATTCGTAACTGAAACGTTTCATCAAACCAATTACGACACGGTGGACGTGAAAGTGACACCTCCAACGCAAGAGCTAGATAACAATTCTAGTTCCCCCTTTATTGAGAGACCGGAAGATATGGTTAATGTAGTGGACCCCCTCGACGACAATCTAAGAGATAATCTACTCAGCAGTATATCACCCCCTCTTGAAAGTTATTCAGGGTATCACAATACTAAAACACAATTCATTGAAGCCATCAGAAGATTCCGGTCGATAACAGATTCCAAGACCAAGGTAATACAGAAGAGTAGCTCGGCCATAGTGAATTTCTGTGGTGATGAAATCTATTCATTGAAGTGTGAATTGGGCCAGGGTGGATTTGGATACGTTTATCTCATTGAGAATGAAATCGGATATTTCAAAGCATTGAAAGCAGAGACCAAATCGTCCAATTGGGAATTTTACATCCTAAGTCAAATACACCAGCGATTACAGAACGATGATATAACGTCAAAAATAATAAAGCCCGAATCTTTATACATGTATCAGGATGAGAGCTTCTTAATTCTAAACTATCTCAGTCAAGGAACGTTGTTAGACATTGTGAATTATTACCGAGGGATGAACAAGGGAGTCGACGAAGAGTTGTGTATCTTTTTCGCTGTCGAGTTGTTGAAAATTGTAGAAAAGTTGCATTCCGTTGGCATAATCCACGGAGATTTAAAGGCCGACAACTGTATGATCGATTTGAAAATTGTTTCTTCTGACAGTCCAGTACTGGAGTTGAACGGCAAGATGATATTGATTGATTTTGGTAGATCGATAGACCTCTCGTTGTTTCCTGAAGGCACACAGTTCACCAATTCGTGGGAAGGCGATCAACAAGATTGTCCTCAAATGAGATACAAACAACCGTGGTTGTTCGAAGCCGACTACTATGGAATTGCAGCCATCTTGCACACATTGTTGTTTGGAAAATACATTGAAACTGAGACATTGAAAAGTGGGAAGTATAAATTGAAAGAGAATCTTAAGCGGTATTGGAAGTCTGAATGGATTGGACTATTTGATATCTTGATTAATCCTTATTACAACGTCAATGAAAAGTTTCCTCTTATTGACGAATTAAAATTCCAACGTCAAAGATTCGAAAATCTCTTGAAGAGTTGTAAGAACTTGTCCAGTATTACTTCCAACATTGCGATAGAATTGAATAAGAAGTTCAAACTGAAATGTAGCTAGTGGCAATATAGAATTTTTCATGTAGAATACTTAATATTTCGTGAGACGATTTATAGATTGCTCCTGCGATTGATTGGCCAAACGACATTATAGTATTAACTCCTTCACTTACTTTGTCATGGAATTACGCGGTACTTCATGGCTCTCACTTGACTCGTAGAAAATCATTCATGATTTGACCGACATTGATTATCCAAAGGATAAAGCTCAAGAAGGACGCATTTACGATCTCGCTTTGGTTCTACGGACGAAACCGAAACACCCAATCGGAAATTGTCGGTATTTATCTAGAGCTCCTCAAATAGCCTGTCCCACCAACATCCCAACTTACAGACGGCTGACCGACAACAGAGGTGTCCACTAAGTCTCTCCCCACCACACAACTGTGAAATTGCTTCGTACTCCAATTCTCAAAGCCGAGTAGATTTTTTCGATAACTTTTTTGGTAAAGACAGATTGAGAAAATTTCATTCAACGGAGTGAAAACTTTTGTAGTATTTGAACTGGTTCCACAGTTTCCCACAATTTCTGCCATCTTGTTTACCAGAGACATACCCTGGAACTGTGCTTTAGTGGTAGACGAGTTTGGCTGTGACTTGGGGTGATTTTTGTTTGTTTATTGAATAAAACTTGACAAAACCATGGTTTCTGCACCTACAACATTACCTAGCTGCAACAAAAAGGCCGTGAGTTTCACCACGAATATTTTGGTTGTTGGTGGAGCTTATGCTGGGTTATCAGCAATCAACACTTTCGTCAATCAATTTAGAGGCAAAAACCAACCATCGAGTCGTTTCAATGCTAGCAATCTCTTGAGTGTGACGTTAGTGGAACCAAGAGCAGGATTATTAAATGTTTTGGGGATGCCCCGGTGTATTGTCGACGATGAGTTTTCCAAAACCCAGTTTGTCGCCATGGATAAGATTAAAAATCTACAGTTTGATAAGGTGGTAACTAAAGATATAAAGTTCCGCAATGATATGGTGGAAGCTTCTAAGAAATCACACAACCATAGCTTTGGGTTGGATTTAAACTTTGTTCATGGAAAGGTGACCTATTTGGATGAAAATAAGGCCCAGTATGAGTTGTCCGATATCGACAATAGTGGTGTCGAGGAAGCAATTATCGATTTCGATTATGTTGTTTTGGCTAGCGGAAGAGATAGGAACTTTCCCACCACTCCTAAGGCGTATACGTTTGATTACTTCATCGATGAAATGAATTTATCCAAATCCTCTATTGTCAATAACGAAATCATCTCGATTATTGGAGCTGGTGCCGTGGGAATTGAGTTAGCCGGGGACTTCAAACATTACCTCCCCCATAAGACCATCAATTTGATTCATCCCCACGGCGATTTGCCTCCAGAAACGTCATTATCAAAAGATTTCAAGGATTTAACAATAGAATCAATCAGAAACGGCGGAGTCAACTTGTTGTTGAATACAAGAATCAAAATCGATAGCAATGATGAAAACAACCGAGATCAAAACATCCATAGAGGGATAACAACTGGTGATTTACTCACTATCGATGGAAAAACTATAAAATCAAATCTTAATATCTGGTGTACGTTGCACCAAAATAATACCTCGTTCCTTTCCTCCAACATAAAGTCGAAGTTTATAACCGACAGGAACTGCGTCCGAGTAAATGACTTCTTACAATTGGAGAATAAAGAAACTGGCGATTCCGTGGCCAATTTTTTCGCTATCGGGGATTTGGTAGACTTAAATGTTGTCAAACTGGCAGGGTGGGCTCTTTATTTTGGAAGAGTGGTGGCCAATAATTTGTCTAGTTTAATACTAGAAGACGAAATGGTAGAGCCTTTGGTTGACGTGTCAACGGTGCCCAAGGGCATGGTATTAGTTGCGGCCAACGGTGAGTTGATATGTGAATTAGCTGGCGTTGTCAGTAAAAACGTTCCTGATTACGTGCAAGAGTACAAAGATTACTGTTTCGGTAAAATCATGGATACCATTGGAGTTTGAATCACCTGCTACATATAGATCCCCCAGTAGATAATAACTTTAAAATAGACGAACTCCTCATCTCATTTCAAGGAGCCCAAACCTTATCAGTAAGGGTGAGATCTCATTGCCATTCTAGTAGATTATCATCCCCAGGGTTACCCCCTTTTCCTCTAGTTTAAGCCTACGCTGTGGCAAATCATCCCACCACCCCTTTTGTCGTGCGAACTTGCAAATTTGAACCTGAAAAGAACTATGGACAGCGATAAGTTAACCTTCAAGAGGGTAGTATACACCACATATTCCAAGGGATTAGAGACCATTGACGAGACAATTGATTTAGTCAAGCAAGGCGATGGCAGTTTCGGTGTAAAGCCTAATCAGATTTTGATTAAGAACAAGAATGTTGCCTTCAATCCTGTTGACGTGCTAGTCTTTGCTGCCACTGGGTTATTATTAAACCCTTTGGGCAAATATAATGGAGTTGCTTGTGACTTTGCAGGTTCTGTGGTTTCAATCGGTGAAGAATTCAAGAAGATTCACCAATTCAATATCGGCGATAAAGTTTGTGGCTTTGCATCAGCAAAGAAATCTGTCAGAGTCTTGCAAGAATATTTCTTGGTGGAGCTCGGTCTGAAGTGTGCTATTACAAAAATCCCACAGAACTTATCGTTAGTCGAATCTGCTGGATTTCCGTTAGTTTTAACCACTGCAGTCAATCTCGTTGAACAGGTTAAAATCAGCCCCAACGCCAAAGTGTTGGTATACGGTACGGGAACCGCTGTTGGCAGGGATGTGTTGGCAGTTTTGAAACACGAGGTCCCCGGTGTTGAAATCACCGGCGTGTGTTCCGAAAGGTCGGCAGAAACCTCCAAAAAGTTGGGTGCTGACCATATTCTCGACTATACATCTCCCACTCTTCTCAACGACATTCTTGAGGATTGTAAAGATAAAGTGTATGATGTGGTGTTGGATTTAGCTGGTAGTGAAGTTGTTACGAAGTACATCCACCAGATCTTGAAACCCGATGGAACTTATTCTAACATCATTGGAGGAAGAAAGCCCAAATTACAGACCGATTCAATCTTAAAACCGGTTACTTGGGATATCGTTAAATTGTGCTTGACAAACTTGATTGGGTGGAATAAGTTCAACATTGTCTTCGCTCCTGTGGACACTGACCAGCGTTTGTTGGATAAAGAGGTTAAATACCTTGAAGCAGGTGTGGTTGCGCCCCCCACCATCGACAAGGTGTTCAAGTTCGAGGACTATCAGAAGGCCTGGGACTACTTTAAATCAGGGGTCTACTTGGGAAAGGTTGTGATTGAGTTTGACTAGTAATAGTTGCAATATATATTTCTTACTTGTGGTTCAGTAGCGACTCAGTAATGAGTTACGAAAGATAATTGGTTCCTGTATCACAGCCTTGCCATGGATAACTAGGCAAAATGTGGACGGAGTTATTTCGGATTTATGACGGCGTTAACTCGGTCGTAAATCTGTCGGGGCGGTCGCAAGTCCCAAAGAAGCAACGCCGCATGTGGGGCTAACAAAGATTAAGCAGATTAAATACTACTACAGCTCCACCCTGTTGTAGCTATAGGAAGATGAATACCAAAAACTTAACTTACAAACAGGTGGTGTACCGAAACTATACCGAAGGATTAAAAACAATCGATAAAACAGTCAAATTGGTACTACAAAGCGATGGTAGCTACGGAGTTCAAGAGAATCAGATTTTGATAAAAATGTCTGGGGTTTCCTTTAATCCCATCGATGTGTTGATGTTTTCATTGACTAGTTGGTGGGTCAACTTGTTTGGCAGACAAAATGGAGTCGGCCGAGACTATTCGGGGTCGGTAGTGAGTGTTGGAAGGGAGTTTCAGAAAGTCCACGATTTGAAAGCGGGGGACGAAGTAGTAGGGTTTGTTGAGGTTTGGGGACCCACAAAAGTCTTGGGTGAGTACCTATTACTCGATTTGACTAAGAAGTTCGTTATCAGCAAAATTCCCCCCAATTTAACCCTCACTGAAGCTGCAGGGGTTCCTTTAGTATTGACAACTGCGCTCAATGTATTGAAACAGGCAGATATCCCGCCCAATTCTAAAGTGTTGATTAACGGTACTGGGACCTCGGTAGGGCGAGTAGTGTTATCTATTTTGAATGCAGAAGCAAAAAATCTAGACGTTACTGGTATTTGTTCTCCCCGATCCGAAGAAAGTACAAGGAAGTTGGGAGTCGAAACCATCATTAACTACAAATCTCCCACCTTTGTCAATGACGTTCTTGAAACGATTAGAGTCAAACCATACGATATCATATTGGAGTTAGCAGGCAGTGAGTCGATATTGGAAAACCTCTCCCAGTTTTTGAAACCTGATGGAACATACCTCAATATCGCTGGAGGTAGGAAACCCCGATTACAGAGAGACTCTTTTGCAAAGTTGCTCACGTGGAATTTGATCAAATTGAACATCACCACCATATTTGGATGGACAAATTATAGGCTTATCCTTTCCCAGGTGGAGCCTGACCAGGAATTGTTCACCAGAGGACTCAAGTATGTCGAGGATGGAGTGGTAAACCTCGTGGTGGATAGAGTATTCCAATTCGAAAATTATCTTGATGGTTGGCAATATCTTCAGCATGGCACTTACTCTGGAAAGATCATTATCGAAATTTAGTTTTCAGTTTTTAGTTGTTAACACGTTAAGTTTATGTCTCTCTGCCTAAAAGGGGGCCAACCTCACCACTTTTGGTCGATTTCCCTCGAAATTTACTGAGCCTTCAAGAAAAAATTTGACCTGAACATCACTAAAACGTCGTTCTTCGTTTGTACACATGAGTCTGGATGATAAAAGTCCTGAAACTCCTCCCAAGGGAAGTACCCAGGAGCTCCAAGTCCCCACACCTCAGGTGCGACGGAAAAGAGGACTTTCGTTGAGATCTCAGTTGTTTAATAAGACGGTCACTTCTAAGTTACCGCCGCTACATTCCACAAACAACGGTCAGGCAAATAGTGAGCTGGGGGGCAGCGCTGGAATTGAGTTGGACGATTATGTGACACAAGGCAATGGCAATGGGACCACCTCCGAGCTTGAGCGTTCGGAAACCCCTCAGATAACTATTGATCGATCTCATTCCATCACTAATTACGAGCCATACCAAAGCAATTCCCTTGGATTCGCTCGATCCACCACTAACTTGTCTACTGCATCTGAGACTAGCTCGGTAGAGTTCATTTCTAGGTCGAAAAAGGGCAGACGGGGACCATTCATGACGAAATTGCTACGTTTCAAAGATAAAATCATGGGCAATAAGACGCTTCCACCAACTGAGAATGGCAGAATTGTTCTATTGACTTTAGATCACAGGAAATTTATTCAGCAGTTTGGAGGTGATATGTTTTATGACAACTCCTTCGACCTTATTGATGAAAGAAACAACGAACCATATGTTTCCAATACCATCACCTCCTCCAAATATACTATTTACACGTTCTTACCCAAACAGTTGAAAGCCCAGTTTTCGAAAATCGCTAATTGTTATTTCATGGTTGTAGCAATCATGCAAATGGTTCCTTCGTGGTCAACTACGGGGAAGTTTACTACCATCATCCCTTTACTCATATTCATGTCGATTTCCATTGCCAGGGAAGGTTTTGATGACTGGAAGCGGCACATACATGATAAAGAAGAAAACAATAAAAAGTGTATCATATTAAAGGAAGATGAAGATTTGAATAATTTTGATGCAAGATCAATTGCCACCATCATGACTGAAACTATTCCTGTGGCTCCCTTTGATTCAAGTTCCTCGTCACACTCACTATCCGACCCAGATTCCAAAACAGCTCACGATAAAGATCACTTGAAAAACTACAATATCAAAGAGTGTAAAGCAAGATGGAAAGATATTAAAGTAGGAGATATTGTCAAAATCCGACAAGACGATTGGGTTCCTGCAGATATTCTTGTATTGTCAGCTCTCAATGAAAATGAACCCGATACCGCTTATGTGGAGACTATGGCATTGGATGGTGAAACTAACTTGAAATCGAAATTTGCTCCCAGTGAATTATCAAATCAATTATCTAAGGCTTCTGGTCTCAAGAATTTCAATGACGTAGTAACTGTGGAAGATCCTAATGCAGATTTATATAATTTTGAAGGGTTGTTGAATCTCGCTGGTGAAACCCACGCGTTGAATTCGGATAATGTCATGTATCGGGGCAGCATATTAAGAAATACCGTATCAGTATTGGGATTGGTCATATTCACTGGGGAAGAGACGAAGATTCGCATGAATAATATCAAGAACCCCCGAACCAAGGCCCCTAAATTGCAAAAGAACATTAATTATATTGTCATCTTTATGGTTTTCGTCGTGATCAGTCTCTCAGCGTTCTCCACTATGGCTCAAAGACTTCAATATAATGAAAATCGGGAAATAACCTGGTACTTGTACGACCAGGATGTGGGAGTGGCCGCCACTTTAATGGGTTTCATCATTATGTATAATACGTTGATTCCATTGTCACTTTATGTAACCATGGAGATAATAAAAATTGGACAACTATTGTTACTCCAAAGTGATATTGATATGTATCACAAAGAAACAAATACTCCAGCGGATGCCAAAACTGCTACCATTTTGGAGGAGTTAGGACAGGTGAGCTACATATTTAGTGATAAAACTGGTACCCTAACTGATAATCTCATGTTGTTCAGGAAATTCAGTATTAATGGAATGAGTTGGTTACATGACTTGGATTTAGTAGCTAAGGGGGCAGCTGAAAATAGTGACCCTAGCGATGTTCTCCGATCTAGCAAAGAGGTAATGGCCACCAATGACTATAGTGGTCGAAAAAGCGTAACCGATTATGCCTCTAGGAAAAGCACCGCTGATTACGCTTCCAGAAATAGCACCACTTCATTTGTGCGTGCTAGCATGGACTTGAAATCAATAAAGTCAGTATCTTCCTGGAAATCGACAGCTAATCCTACCAGAGTTCAAAATATGAAGACGTCGATTGATTTGCTAAAATACATTCAATCTAACCCTGACACTTTGTTCAGCAAAAGGGCCAACTTTTTCCTTTTAAGTATCGCCTTATGTAGTACGTGTTTGCCCCGGAAGAACCTAAGTGTCGATGGGGAAGACTCAGCTAACAACACTATGGATGAAGCCAATGCAGATCAAAACATTTCATATCAAGCTGCATCTCCGGACGAAAAGGCATTAGTGGAAGCTGCCAGAGATTTGGGATTCGTGGTTTACGATAAACGATCAGGTATCTTGACAGTCAAGACATACCCTCAAGGTTTCAAGAATCCTCCTAAGTTGGAAAAGTATGAGGTGCTCGATGTGGTAGAATTTTCATCCCAGAGAAAGAGAATGTCTATTATTGTCAAGTTTCCTGATTCGAGAATTTGTATAATTTGTAAAGGTGCTGATAATATCATTCTTGATAAATTGAGGAATAGAGAACTAGCAAATCGAAAAGCTAAAGAGATTTCTCTCAATGCCAGTGAAAGAAAGATGATGGAAGCGGACGTGGTGTTGCAAGAAAGGTTTTCCCAGGAGGCAGAAATAAGGAATAGTATCAGCTCTTTAAGTTCAATTCGAAAGAGTTTACATTTGGGCGATAGAGCGGTTACAGCAGGAACCTTAGGATCAATTGATAAGATCATTGACAGTAACGAAGAACAGCAGAATGACATTGCGGAGAACTTCAGGAAATCATTGCATTTGCAACAAGCTCAAAGATATAGTATCGATGCAGTAGTTGAATCTGGCCAGAAAGAATCAGGTACCAAACACGGTTCTAGTTCTGGTCTCGGGTCCCATGTGGGGTCTAGTCCTGAAGTTTATGATGACAAACTTCTTTTGAACCAGGAATACGTTCTCGAGAAAACATTAGAACATATCGAAGAGTTCTCCACTGAAGGTTTGAGAACATTATTATATTCATTCAGATGGTTGGACAAGAATGAGTATAGCGAATTCAACCAAAAGTATCTGGCAGCAAAAACTGCACTTGTTGACAGAGCACAACAAATTGAAACCATTGGTGAGTCAATTGAATATAACTTTGAGTTGTTAGGGGCTACCGCTATTGAAGATAAACTCCAAGACGGGGTAAGTGATGCTATCGAGAAATTAAGAAGGGCGGGGATAAAGATGTGGATGTTGACAGGCGATAAGAGGGAAACTGCCATCAATATAGGATATTCATGTAGATTGATCAAAGATTACAGCACAGTGGCTATACTCAATATTGATCATGGAAAAGAGGAAATCAAAAAAACTATAGCGAGTACCCTTAAAATGGTTAAAGGGGGTAGTGTTGCTCATTGTGTGGTAGTTATTGATGGAGCCACTCTAGGAACTATTGAAGAAGACGGGAATATGATGAGCCAGTTGGTTGAGTTGTGTATTATTGCAGACAGTGCCATATGCTGTAGAGCATCGCCATCACAAAAGGCAAAGATGGTTAGTAGTATAAGAGAATCCAACAGGAAATCGGTGACTTTGGCCATTGGAGACGGAGCCAATGATATTGCCATGATTCAAAGCGCTGATATCGGTGTGGGGATCACTGGGAAAGAGGGACTACAGGCCGCAAGAGCCTCAGACTATGCTATCGCTCAGTTTCGCTTCCTACTCAAATTATTACTCGTTAATGGAAGGTACAACTATGTGCGAACGGCAAAGTTCGTTTTGTGTACTTTTTACAAGGAATTGATCTTTTATTTGACTCAAGCAATGTATCAGAGATACACGCTATTTTCCGGGTCCTCGGTTTATGAAAGCTGGTCATTATCCATGTTTAATACCTTATTCACATCATTGCCAGTATTAGTGGTAGGTATCTTCGATAAGGATTTGAAGCCTGCGACGTTGTTAGCTGTTCCCGAGTTATACGCCAAAGGGAGATTGTATCAGGCATTCAATCTCAGAGTGTTTATGGGGTGGATGTTACTTGCAGCATTACAAAGTGTGGGAATTTCATTTTTGTCATGGCATTTGTGGGCATTGACAGCGTTGAGAGACAATACCACCTTGCCGTTGGGAACCTTACTTTTTGCTGCGTTGGTGATAATTATCAATGCCAAATGTGAGTTTATTGAAATGCAAAACCGGAATTGGTTATCGTTTGCAGCATTTTTCATCTCCGTGGTAGGTTACGCCTTATGGAATGCAATAATCATGATTCTATATAGATCGAAGAATGCCACGATATTTTACGTTGAATATGGGCTAACGGAATTCGGGATGGACTCATCGTGGTGGGCTACGTTGTTGATTATTTTTACGATTCCTTTGTTGCTCGATATACTTATCAAAGTATTCAAGTTTATAATTAGCCCTAGTGACGATGAATTGTTCAAAGCCATGGAGAAGGACTTGGAAATGAGAAGGACCTTTGAGACCAAATCGTTGAAATATTTGCGTCAAGGGTGGTTGTTACCTCATGAATCATCGTCCTGGAGACGCAAATCGATTTTGGTGATAAATTACATCAACAAAAAGTTGGGGATCAATGTTGAAGTTGAAGATAAGAACAGTTTAGAGTATAGAAAGAGAGCAGGAACTGTGACAAATGATGGGGAGTTACCTCCCAGTGGCGAGGGTGAGGTTGTCTATTCAGCCGATTCTCAACCTAATGATGGAGACTATGAAGTCTTACCCAGTGGGAAAAGAGTCAAGGTCAAGAGAGGCCGTAGCAGAAGCATCTGGGACGGGTTCATGAAGGAAGAAGACGACGAGGATATCGAGGCTATAATTTCTGATAGACTAAATGGATTGGAATCTAGTCGTTAAGATATTATAGGGATATGAAAAAGTTTGGTTTGGTGTTTTTGTACTGTAATATAGATAGAGGTATACATTCTAAGGAGTTACTTATCGGTAAAACTCTTGGTTTTGTTAATGACTATAACTAATTTCTCACTGTATATTAAAGATAATGAAGAGGCTTTCTCACTTTTTGCAACAATTTCGAACACGGAACCGAACTTTTTCGTAGACATAATGTTTGAAGACATGATAAGCAGAGAGGATAACGTGGTTCTACAGACTATACGAGATCCCCAGTACCAGAAGATGATCTACGACAATTGCCACCAAAGCAAAGTGTTTCTAGATTACCTTTTTTCAAAAGAATCAGAATCCATAATACTCAAAAAGAGTGGGATGATTTCCCAACGACCAGGATTATTCCACACGGAATTTCCTAAAAAGGCCACTACCCTTGATACAGAGGAACACTACGCTCCATTTCCCAACGAGTTCATTGTACGTTGGCTCCCTAGAAACGTCTCAAAGGTGATGTTTCCAGCATTATACTTTCTGGACTTAATTGAACAGCTAAAAAAAGAACACCCAAAGAGGAATAGAGACAAGATCACCACTGTTTTAACAGCCAGACCAGTACCCACCTCCAGTGAGAAGCGGGAATGTGAAGAGAGTAAGGGATTGGCTGCTTGGGATAGAAATGGTGTTTGGTTTTGTACATGTTCAAATATTGATCTCGATACTAAGGATGAATTCGGGGGTATATTCTTCAAAACCTATAATGAATGGCTAAGATGGGATAACCACGTCAGGGCGATGGCGGAGGATGCAAGAGACAATGGCAATGATGAACTCCTAGCCGTTATTTCCAAAGCTACACGGTCTATTTTGGAATAATAGCATTAAAACGGGTCTTCATACGGATCTTCCTCGTCGTAGTCATCATCCTTTTCGAATTCATAAACTATAGCTCCAGAAAACGACCCAAGTTCGTCTTGGGCAGCCATAAAAGGCAAGTCAACTTGATCCTTGGCTAGTTTCTGCTTGGAGTTGGTGGTCAAGTTGAAAGTGGTTAAATCCTTCAACAAGGTTTCATCTTCGTACACTGCTTCCTCCTTTTCCTTGTAGATTTCATATGTGTGTGTGGACGAATTAATGATATATTTATAACTCAAGGATCTTCCGGACTTTCTTCGATTAGTCAACTCTAGCTTGAAAATAGGGGAGTTAAGTTCCTTATCTATGGGGATACTAAGCTTACTTATACTATTATCCAACGCTTCTTGGTCTATTTCACTTTTAAAGTAGGGCTCGACTTCAAATATCGAACTTGCGATGTAATGCAAAAGTCTGTGAGATGACGGATAGTTGGACTTCGACGTAACAGTGACATCATTATGATATATGCCCAATAAGAACGTTGACGGCAGTATAAGGGAGGAAACAAACGCAGCCAACTTATCTGCCTCAACAAAATTAAGAGAATCAACCACGATCAATGACTTTTTAGTCAACGGTGTCACTGAGTCAGGGACTTTGACAACTTCTTTGACCTTCAGGATAATCCTCTCAACGGGAATGTCCATACAATCTATGAAATGAGAAGCATAATTAGGTTTATTGACGGTCTCAAAAGATAGATAAATTATATCCCCGTTCGTTTTCGATATAAACTCTTGTAGGAGATACCACGAAGACTGAACCAACGAGTCTATCACCAATATAAATGGCACCCCGTCCTTCAAGCCCAAAACCCGGTTCAATAACACCAAGGAACTCTGAGATGACATATGGATTATAATTAAGACCAGCTCTTCGCACTTCCATAATCTTTGGAAGATGAGTAGTAACAGAAAGAATCTAGTAGGTACATATACTATCCCTAAACTGTTGGCACTCGACATCCAGAAAGATAACGAGAGATATGATAGTCAAACCTCTGAACAGTTGAAGGAAAACACCAAAAACGACTATAGTAAACAGAAACTGAAGTTAGCAGATATAGTCACTAGTGATAGATCACTAACCTACAGGGAGCGAATACAACTCAACCAACCGCACGATGATGCTACAGATGCCCAGGATGGTATAGAGGCACCACAAAAGACACATGGACGTGCCAAAAGAAGGCGATGGGATGTTACTCCCGAGGAACGAGAGAAATTGTTGAAGTTGGAGAAGAATGATACATTATCCTTGGTATTGGCGGACAAGGTTCCTGTTATCGACAGATTGCCGTTGACAGACGAAATATTGGATAAGATATTACCCGAGGGGTATGTAAAGGCAACAATACCGAAGGATTTGGTTCCTCAGAGTGAGGGATACGTGCCGTTAAGTACAGATGCTAAAAATCAAAAGGCCATGGAAGAGCTAATGGTTACCAAACTACCCGATATCAATGGGTTGGAATTCTACAGACAGGAAGATAAAAAGTATTTTGCCAAGTTGGAACTCACCAAAGGCAAACAAGACTTATCTCCTGAGGAGAAGAACGAGCTCAAGGTAATGGAGTTGTTGCTTAAGATCAAAAACGGGAATTCGGCGGTGAGGAAGAAGTCTCTCAGACAGTTGACTGATAGTGCAAAGACCGTTGGTGCCGAGGCTTTATTCAATCAAGTATTGCCGTTATTGGTCGAACCATCTCTCGAGGATCAAGAAAGACATGTCCTCGTAAAGTTGATAGGAAGGGTGATTTTTAAGTTAGACAATCAGGTCCAACCTTATATACAGAAGATTCTTGCTGCTGTATCTCCATTATTGATTGATGAGGATTTCACCTTAAGACTTGAAGCTAGGGAAATAATCTCTAGTTTGTCAAAAGCTGCTGGATTAGCTAATATATTATCAACTTTACGTCCTGACTTGAACCATAACGACGAGTATGTTCGAAATATCACCTCGAGGATTTTGGCCGTAGTGGGAAACACATTGGGATTGACTGATTTCCTTCCATTTTTGAAGGCTATCATCAAATCGAAGAAAAGCTGGCAAGCTAAACATACAGGGATCAAAATTGTTCAGCAGTTATGCATCCAGCTAGGCTCTGGGAATGGTAGTTCCATTCTTCCTCACTTAAACCAACTTGTTGGTTTATTATCTCCTGCTGTATCAGATGATCAGCTACAGATAAGAACCATTGCTGCAAATACCTTGTCTCAGTTGGCTGACACCGTCAGCCCTTATGGAATAGAATCATTTGAGCCAGTGGTGGAAGTACTATGGAGTGGAATGAAAAAACACAGAGGAAAGGCATTGTCGACGTTTTTGAAAGCCCTTGGTTCGATCATTCCTTTGATGAAAATTGACGCAAATTATGAAGAGTACTCGAATTATTACACCAAGGAGTTGATAGGCGTTATTTCTAGAGAATTTACCTCTCCTGATGACGAAATTAAGTCAACTATCTTGAAAGTTTTGATCAAATTACCCATAAATCGTCAACAGGTGAAAAATTACGAATCCAAAATTTACACACCATTTCTAAAGTCCTTTTGGAATAGAAGAACTGCCACAGATGTCAAGTTTATGCATAAATTAGTGGTCAACACCTCGACAGAATTGGCTCTCAAACTCAATTATTTGATGATGATTGAAAAATTGATTGTCTATACTAAAGACAGTAATGAATTACTACGCAAAATGGCTGTGGAAACCATATGGAAAATCATAACCACCAAGCCGGAAGAATTGATCGGAATGGAACCAAAACTCGAAGAAAAGTTGGTGGACGGGGTTTTGTACGCCTTTCAGGAGCAGACACAGCAAAGTAAAATCTATTTGAATGGGCTATCAGTTGTAGCTAATGCTCTAGGGATCAGATTAAAACCCCATATCAATTCCATTCTCAGTACTATATTATACCAACTTAAAACAAAATCTCCCGAAGTTAGAGAGCAAGCTGCGTTGTTGCTTGCAGCTATTGCTCCAGTGGTTAAGAAATGTACCCATGGAGAAAGCGATGTGATTCAAAAGTTGATTTTGATACTCTATGAATCGTTAGGAGAAGTATATCCTGATGTTCTTGCATCCTTGTTGACTGCTTTGCATTCGTGTCTAGCGTCGTTCTCCAGTGAGGATTTATTAGCGTTGCTGAATCCTTCTATAAACCAGCTTGTGCCATCGTTGTCGCCCATTTTGAAGAATAGACAAGAGAAAGTACAAGAAGCATGTATTCTTGTGATTGGACTAATAGCCAGGAAATGCGCTGAAACTATCAATGTAAGAGAATGGATGAGGATCTGCTTTGACTTATTGGATACATTGAAAAGTCCAAAAAAACGAATCAGAATCGCTGCCAATAACACTTTTGGAGATATTGCTAAAACCATCGGTCCTCAAGATATTCTTCCGATGTTATTGAATAACTTAAGAGTCCAGGAGAGACAGTTGAGAGTGTGTACTTCAGTAGCTATCGGAATTGTTGCCGAGGTTTGTGCTCCATTTACGGTAATCCCTGCTATAATGAACGAATATAGGACTCCTGATACCAACGTTCAAAATGGGGTATTGAAGGCTATGACTTTTCTTTTCGAATATATCGATGGAAATATGACCAAAGACTACTTGTATGCTATAACACCATTGCTACAAGATGCTTTGACGGACAGGGATCAAGTTCATAGGCAAACCGCAGCCACTGTAGTGAAGCATATGGCCCTCAATTGCCAGGGGTGTATAACTGACGAGTATATGGATGTTTTCATCCACTACTTGAACTTACTTTTGCCCAATGTTTTTGAGACATCTCCCCATGTGATTTCTCGGATCTTGGAAGCCATAGACGCTATCAAGAACGTCGTTGGATATGGAAGATACATGAACTATATTTGGGCAGGGCTTTTTCACCCGGCTAAAAAAGTAAGAGCTCCATACTGGAAGTTATACAACTTAGCCTACATTCAGCACTCGGATGCTATAGTGCCGTATTTTCCCCAGTTAGACCATTTAGAGTTAGAGGACGGCAAACAAGATGATAGGTATGGCATTGAGGAATTCGACGTCTTTTTGTAACTGTCCCAATGGATATTTTTACTGGTAATATTCCAGATCACTTTCCACATAGTGGATTTCTTCCTCCATCAACCCCAAGAGGGCTCTGTCGTTGAAGCACTGGTTGTAATCATACACATCACCACTCAAGGTATATCCCGATCCAAGGAAAATCTCAACGTCAGTCAAATAACTACCATTCACGTCTCTAGTGATCATTCTGGCTTGGAATTGAATGATATCCAGATAGTCCTCGAAATCGACAGTATACGCCAGCTCATCATCATCGGGATAAGCAATTCCAGGGTGAAATTGGTTAATCCAAGTGGTTCCGGCTCGGGTGATAGGTAATGTAGTTAACCATAAAGCAACTTTGTCTCTTGCCTTCATCTTTTTGGCCGATCGGGGGTCTAAAGACTTCGGAAATAGGTTTCCCAACTCCCCACTCGTTCCACTACTTTGTGACTCTCCAGTAACACCTTGTCCTTGTTGGCGCGGTGGTTTATCAGCAATATCTTGGGACAGCAGGGAATAATGTAGTTCCAACTTTAACCCATCAATTATGGAGTCGTGGGTTCCCAATTCATAGGGAAAGAAGAAATTCTTTCTCTCATTTGAACCAGAAGGTACTCTGCCTTGTCCATTTCCATTAAAGTTGAGGTCCATGCTCCAGTTTTGTGTTATTTGTATGACAGACAGATTTGTGGCTGCAAATGAATATTTTGCAACAACGCGAAAATTCCTGTGTGAGGCATCACGAAAAATCTGAGAAACACCTACGCTATCACAAAGACATGGGGGTCAATTCATTGTGGGATATACTAGGGCCAACGGCTAGGACGGTAAGACTCGAAGCATTGTCGCGTAGGAAGCTAGCAGTTGATGCGTCTATTTGGATCTATCAATTTCTAAAAGCAGTACGAGACAGCGAAGGCAATTCACTCCACCAATCACATATTGTGGGTTTTTTCCGAAGGATATGCAAATTGTTGTTTTTCGGCATACTCCCGGTGTTTGTTTTTGATGGAGGGGCTCCCGCGTTGAAAAGGGCGACGATTCAGAAAAGACGGGAAGGGAGAGAAGGAAAAAGAGAGAACGCCAGCGAAACTGCTCGTAGATTGCTAGCGATCCATATGCAAAGACAAGGCAAAAGAAAACGATCCGAGGTAGATGACGATAGTATCGTGTACTTGGATGATCTACCCATGAGTCACCCTCAGCATGTAACCAGTCAGGCTAAAGCTAAGCCCAAAAGATTTGTGGCAAAGGATGAGTATCATTTGCCAGAGTTGAAGAAAATACGAGTTGACGAGTCCGACGAAAGATTGATTCCAGAAGATGAGTTCAACGAGATATTGGGCGATTCGTTTGATATTGTCGATGGAATTGACATTAATGAAGTAGACCCCAAATCGCCAGAGTTTGCTAAATTGCCGTTATCAACCCAATACATGATATTATCCCATCTTCGATTAAAGTCTCGCTTGAGATTGGGGTTTTCGAAAGAACAACTTCAAAAGATATTCGACGATAGTATGGACTTTTCCAAGTTCCAGATCCAGCAAGTGCAGAAGAGAAACTTTTACACCCAAAGGTTAATGGATGTCAGTGGGATGGGAAATGACGGAAATGCCACCAGAAGAATCGCAGGGGAAAAGGATCGTAAGTATGCCTTGATGCGGACCAATGATGGTTGGTCGTTATCAATTAGCGATGGGGCAGAGGGAACCCCCATAAATATAGAGGATGATAGGCGAGAGGGAGTATATAAAAATGTGGATTTGACTGTTGAGCCCCAGAGATCGATCAATTCTATGAAAAATGGGACACCCGGTCCTGAATCATCGCAACTGGATAAGTCCGATTCAGATTCAGATGATTTCGAGGACGTGCCGTTGGAAACAGAAGAGGATCCTGAAGAGCAAGAGGTTCAAAAGGCTATTGTGGCATCAATATATCAACAGTATAACGAGCAAGGGAGCAGTGGTGAGACTGGGAATTCTAGTGATCTTCAGAAAGCGATAGAGGAATCTAAGAAGGATTTATTTCGACTTGAAAGGGAAGAAGTGGAGAGGAGGGAGGGAGGAGATGAAGCGGAAAGAAACCAAGAGACGGAAAAGACTCCAAGAACGCAGAGTGGGCTAAAGGAGCAAGATCAGGGGGAGGAACAACAATTCGATTTCGTCCAGTCCTTATTGTTCAATGCTGGTTCTCAGCAGAATGCCACAGAACCCCCTAAGAGGAGCATTGCAAAAGATACTGAACATGATATTGTAGAGATCGAAGCTATTGTGGAAAGTGACGATGAGAAGGCTGAACAGATGAAACGTAACAAAGTTCCTCAGTGGTTCGATGAGAAGTTGGATCAGGACGCTCTAAACTTCAAAAGTCTTGAGCCAGAGAGACAGAAGGAAGAGATTAATGACGACGAAAAAGCCGGTTTGATATCGTGGGTTGACGCTAAATCCTTACTTGATCAACCGTCAGACGGTGAAAGTGATAGTTCCTTAGAGGAAGTGTTAGATGGATCGAAGTCACCTGTAAGAGCAGAAAAGTCAGACCCTCAAGCTAGTGTGAAAGATGCAGTAAACGTCAAGGAAATGGGGATCGATTCAGAAGAAAAGCCAAAGGAAAAACCAAAACAGGAGTTCTTAGATTATGAATTCATCGAAGACGACGACAAAATCATCAATCAACAACTAGCTTCAGAGTATCAAGATCATGAAGATTTAAGAAACCAAATGAAAACGTCGTTTGAAATTGCGGTCAATTTCAACACTTCAGTTACAGAAGAGCAACTTTTACAGGAGAGACTACAAAAGCAAAAGAGAGATGCAGAAGAAGTAACGGAAACCATGATTAATGATGTCCAAGAACTCCTCAAGCGGTTTGGAATCCCGTTTGTTACCGCTCCCATGGAAGCAGAAGCTCAGTGCGCTGAACTCTTGAAGCTAGGGTTGGTAGACGGCATCATAACCGACGATAGTGATTGTTTTTTGTTTGGAGGAGACCGCATCTACAAAAACATGTTCAACCAGAAACAATACGTCGAATGCTACACAACTAGCGAGCTCCAAGCTCATTTAGGGTTGGACCAACACAAATTGATTGAGCTAGGCTTACTTTTAGGCAGTGATTACACCGAAGGCATCAAAGGAATAGGGCCAGTATTGGCGATGGAGATCCTCGCTGAGTTTGGTTCTTTGACGGCGTTCACGTCCTGGTTCCACAAGTGTTCCATTGGCGAAACAGAAGCCTCTACCACCCTCAGAAAGAGCTTGTTGGGCAGGATAAAATCAGGAAAACTTTTCTTGCCTTCCCTGTTTCCCGACCCCGTTGTCTTTGACGCATATACCCATCCAGAAGTAGACTCCAGCGAAGAGCCCATCAAATGGGGCGTCCCCGATTTGGACCAAATTCGATCGTTCTTGATGTACAACGTAGGATGGTCTCAAACCAGAGTAGATGAAGTCATGGTTCCCCTAATTAGAAATATGAATAAGAAATTACGAGAAGGAACTCAATCCACCATCAGTGAGTTCTTCCCACTTTCCCACACCCAATCAACGAGAGAGATCAAAGTTGGCAAGCGGTTGAAGGCCGCTGCTAATAAGCTAAATAGGAAATAAAATCGCGGACATTTTGTAAATTCTCTTTAATAATGACAGAGTCTCTCTCCAGATTGACGTCAATTTTCGAGACGGCGAAGGATCTTACTATAGAAGCGGCTGTTTCGGCGTCAGCGAGACTTAGTGATAGTCCCAGTTCGCTGAGACCTCAGGAGATATCGAAATTGTTGAATTCAAGAACCGATAAAGATGTGGTCAGTGGAATGAAAAGTGTTGTTTCGATGATTTCTCGAGACGAAAACGCTTTGCCATTCTTTGCTGATGTGGTGAAGAACATTACGTCGCCCAGTGCCAAGGTGAGGAACTTGGTGCTAATTTACATCACCAGATACGCCGAAGTGGAGCCGGATACTGCGTTATTGTCGATAAATTCCATCCAGAAAGCTTTGGGTGACAAAGATGTTAACGTGAGGGTGAATTCTATCAAATCGTTGTCGTCGATTAGGATTCCGTCTATTGCTCCTATACTACAGTTGTGTGTGAAACGAACAATGACCGATCGGTCCCCGTTGGTGAGAGCATCTACTGCTATTGCTATCAGTAAGATTCACGAAATAGATGATTCGGCTTCCAAACTACTATTTCAGTACTTATCTGAGCTTTTAGCTGACGGAGAAGCTATTGTCGTTGCTACGGCAATCAAGGCTTTTGTTAAATTGATGAAATTTCAAGATCGAAGGCAATGGAGATGGCTGATGATTCACGGCCATTTCAGACGTATTTGCCGAATCTTGCCTGATTTCGATGAATGGGCTCAATCTTTAACTATTGACTTGCTCACCGACTATTGTAGATTATTCTTACCCCAGCCAAAGAAGACCAATACCGAAAGTTTACTTTCCGACTTAGCTCAGGATTCTTCATCGTATGAGTTGTTATTTGACGAAGATTTGGAATTATTCTTAAATTCAATCAAGCCCCTTGCAGGAGGTGATTCTCCCACGGTTTTGTTCAGCATAATTCGAGCTTTAATGGCTCTATCACCTTCCAGATTGAATGATTTCCACATCCCTTCCATTTTATGCTCTTTGGCTACCAATTCGGAGTATTCTCCCGTGAACTTATTTGCGTTACAAGCTATATTGTTGATTTGTAAACAGGATAATAGCATTTTTGTGTCACAATACAGAAGGTTGTTTATTTTTCCTTCCGATCCAGTTGACGTGGCGAAGACTAAACTTGATATATTGTCTTCTCTAGTCAACGAATCAAATGTCAAGCATATAATGGAAGAATTGAAGTATAACGCCATCAATTCCAACGACCCTACTATTGCAAGTGAAGCAATAAAAGCCATTGGGAGGTGCTCACAAGTTTCCAATGAATGGAACGGAAAGATTTTGAAGTGGTGTTTGAAAAACCTTAAGAATGCAAAAGGCGAAGTCGTTAATGAGTTGCTAACGGTCATTAGATACTTGATACAGATTCAACAACACAACCAAAATGATGAAATAGCTAAAATCGTATACAATTTATCACTTTTGTTGAACGATGGAAGTTTCATCTTGGAATCAGAAGCCAGAGCTACTATAATTTGGATGATTGGAGAGTTTACTAAAGAATGCGATAACGAGATTGCTCCTGATATTCTTAGGACGTCGATCAAGAATTTTGCCGAAGAATCTGAACCCGTAAGATATCAGACATTGATTTTGGCAGCTAAGCTCTACTCCATCACCCTCGATGAGTTTATAAATACTCATGAAGACAAACCAGAAATAATTCAAGAGTTCATCGATACGAACGTTATTTCGAAGATGTTTCACCATGTACTCGCCTTGGCCAAGGTTGATCTGTCTTACGATACAAGAGACAGGGCTAGAATGGTCGACGTTCTATTGAACACGGGGAGCAGTCGGTCGCAACTAGCTTCCTTGTTTCTTCAAGTTCCCAAACCAGCTCCAAAAGTTGCTCTGGCCATCACCAATAACACCCAAAGTAAAGTGTTGCTCAAATATTTCAAAGTTCCTGAATGGCAGGAGCTAGAGACTAATGCAGATATAAGAAAGGAATTGCCGGTTCAAGAAAACCATATCACCAGTTCTGTGCGCTCGACTGTGTCGAGTTCATCCATAAGT
This sequence comes from Yamadazyma tumulicola, assembly GCA_030578535.1. Lineage (NCBI taxonomy): Eukaryota > Fungi > Ascomycota > Pichiomycetes > Serinales > Debaryomycetaceae > Yamadazyma > Yamadazyma tumulicola. The sequence goes on along the minus strand of JAJMSJ010000015.1, from coordinate 236,114 downwards.
AAGAAGATTGGAGAATTACCCAATACTAAGCATGCGATATCGTCTCTGCTGTACCATAACCACATAGTAAAGGAAATCAAACCGACGTATAAACTTCAAAGTTTGGATGAATTCTTTGGAAGTGATGATAATGAGGAGGATGAAGAAGAAGAGGAGGAGGAGGAGGAGGAGGAGGAGGAGGAAGAAGAAGAAGAAGATGATGATGATGATGATGAGGATAACGAAAGCTCTGACAAAAGCGATGAAAGCTTAGCCGACTCTGAGGAGTCGGACAGCCAAGTTGACAGCTCTGACGATGAGCAATTGGAAAACGGGAATTCACATCAATATGACAACGATAACGGTGTTGTTAAATAATAAGAAGTAGACATTTACTGTTCTATAGAAATTAATACACAACTTCTAAACTGGTGGTCTGGTCCGTTATGGGATTTTGTCATGGTATCATGAAGGTTTGTTTACGCCACATGCTCAACTACTTCACTCACCAATTTACCATTCTTTATCGAATGTCTGAACTGTTCAGGGGCAGCGAGCTCAACGTAATCGTCATCTTTAGGGACATTGATATTCAAGGCAGTAGTTTGACTGGAATAAATTTGTGCCTCAGCCTCAACACACTCTTGCGACAAGAATACAGACACTTCATCACATTGATCGATACTGATATCAGCAACTGTGCCGAGGACCTGCAAACCGAACTTATGTGCTTTGATCAATTCAATACCAGCGATCAACGAATCGATAACGATGCTTACTCCGCTAGTATTTGATACCGAAATGGCATTAGCTTTTCCCTTGATCTGAATGGTGATGTTACTGGAGTTTCCCACAAAGACCGATTGGTGCATTTCGGCATCAATAGTAAGCAAATCTTCTCCTTTGAGATCTGCTTTGGTATAATTCTCAATGATCCATTTGGAGCCATCAATCAATTCCTTTTTAGCTGGTTTTTTGGTAGGAACAGAGCTGGAAGAGGACAATGAGCTTGGTTTTTTGGGAGGAGTTGGTTTCTTGGGCACTGGAGGGGAAGATTTCCTCAATTCTGGATTCTTATGGGTCATTTGCGATTTTTCAACCTTCTTCAATCCCGAGGTGATGCCTTCGCCCCTGTTCAAATCAGCAAATACTGCGTTCATTCCAGAAGCAGGAGTAGAAGCAGGTTTGGGCGAGTCTACGTCGTCGTAAAGGGTTGCCGGAGGTGGGGGTGGTGGTGGTGGTGGAGGAGGGGCACCAGAAGTAGCAGGGGTCTTTTTGGACAACACCTCTTCCAAAGGTTTTCCATTGGCATTCCACTTGGGACCTTTTGTATGGAATTCTTTGACATAATCCTTCAACGAGTCAAAAATCCCCAAGAACTTCTTCACCCATTCAACATGTGAAGCGTCCTTTTCCTTATATTCTTTCAAGATTCTGTTTGCCCAAAACTGAGCACTGTCTTTGAAATCAACAATTGCGCTGACAGGTGTATCACTGACAATCCATCCCAACACAGGAGCACCCTCAGCCACGGTATTTAAGTGGTTGAAGTAGGCAGAAGTACGGTTGGAGGTTTTAATCGAGTCAATCTTTTCAATCTTTTCATTTATGGGTCTCACAGCTTCTAAGAATTTGGGATCAGACAATTGAGGTTTCTTACTTTGACTGACAATGTGCAAAAAGTACGCCTGAGCCTCAAAAGCTTCATAAAATTGAGTAATTGACTCGAAAACCACGGGGTCGATGGCTTTAGATTGTTCCACAAGGGGTTTAACAGATGTTTCCACGAATTCTTCGAATCTGATGGTGGATTTGGATTTTTCTTCCTCTTCTTCTTCCGCTTCCTCGGGAATGGATGAGGGGACAGGATTGAATGCCAATGGAGCCGATGACCCGGAACCAGAGCTGGAATTACTCGAAATTGACGAGCTGGTAGACACAGCGGTGTCAGTAGCTTTTTTATCGTCGAGGAGTTTAGCTCTTAACGACTCTTCTTGAAGGTGGGTAATATCCTCTAAACGGGAAGTTGCTGTCTCTAACCGTTTGAGGATAGTGACAATATTGTACCCCTGTACGTTCAATTTGTTCTCCTCGGTAGACATGGGAGAAGTTGGAAGTTTAAGATCCTTAATTTGGACGCGATTTGATGATTGCCAACTGTCGCTAAATTACCGCCATTTCTCGCTAATTTTCTCCGAGGTGTCGCAGATTTACTGAGAGCTCTCGCCGATTTACTGAGAGCTGTCGCTAATTTCCTACCAGATCTCACCAACTCCCCGCTACCTCTGCTCCCGTTTGCGAAGAAATATAATATCGAAATACCATCATGGCGCCAATAAAAGAAGGGAAAGAACCCGAACAGTTCCCACCCCAAATCAAACATCCGTTGAAGGAATATGAGTCGCCATCCAAGGCAGAGCCGTTTTACCACCGGTACGATACGGGGATTCCTATTGCCATCGACATGGGATCTTACCAGTTACGGGCTGGATTGACCAATTCGGACGCTCCCAATAACGTCTTCCCTACACTTATGGCTCGTTACCGAGAACGTAAGACAAATTACGTCCTAACGCTAGTGGGAAACGATGTGTTCAGGGATCCGTTGATTCGATCTTCGATAAAATCCCCCTTTGATGGATCAATTATCACTAATTGGGATAATGTGGAAACGATTTTTGACTACACTTTTGCTCATTTGGGCATTGAAGGCGATAATGAGTCGGTGAATAATCCTATACTCCTCACCGAGCCCCCTGCTACTATGTTGGCTCACAGAAGAGGCATGTATGAGTTGCTTTTCGAGTCGTATAATGTTCCCAAGGTAACGTTTGGAATCGACGCTCTCTTTTCTTATTATGCCAATTGTGATGGGAAGATGAAAAACGGGATTGTGATTGGTACGGGACATGAACTGACGCATGTCATTCCTGTGACCCAAGGAAAAGGTCTTTTGCTGCAGACCAAAAGAATTGACTGGGGTGGTGATCAATCACAGCAATTCTTGGGTAAGTTGTTGGCGTTGAAATATCCTTATTTCCCCTCCAGGTTAACTGCTGCCAATACCACCAATATTTTCCATGATCACTGTTATGTCCTGGAGGATTACCAGGATGAATTGAAGCATATTTTGGACATGGACAATTTGGAATCCAAAGATATCGTGTTGCAGGCCCCGGTTGAGATTGTTCCAGAGAAGAAAAAATCGGAGGAAGAACTTGCGTTGCAAGCCCAAAGAAGGAGAGAACAAGGTAAGCGATTACAGGAACAAGCTAGACAAAGAAGACGGGAAAAGTTGATTCAGAAACAAGAAGAATTTGGATATTTCTCTCAGTTTAAGCTCCGGTTCGAAGGATTAACTTCCAGCGAGATTCAGAAACTTTTAGCTAAAGAGAATTTTGACGACATAAATGATTTCAACAAGTATTTGACCAATTTGGAAAAATCCATTAAACGTCAAGAACATAACGAGCAGGAGGATGATGACGCTGAAGGAGCAAATGACGGTAATATTGACCCACTAACTGCATGGCCCTTGGTAGATATTCCCGATGAGCAGTTGAATGCTGAAGAGATCAAAGAGAAAAGAAAGCAAAAGTTGCATAAAGGTAATTATGAGAGTCGTCAGAAGAATCTAGAAGCTAAACGTAAAGAGGAAGAGGAAAAGGCTCGTTATGAGCAAGAGCAGAGCGAATGGAGAGCCAATGATATGGAGGGATGGAGCTCCAGCAAGAGAATTGAATTGGCACAAGTGATTAATAGAGTTAAAGAAAGGGCAAAATTACTCGAGTCTTTCAAGGATAGAAAATCTGCTGCTGCCCAACAACGTATGAGGAGTATCGCAGACTTGGCTAATGACGAAAATGGCTCTACTAATGCTGTATCGAGAAAAAGAAGACGCAATGCCAACGCCACCATTGACAATGATCCTAATGATACTTTTGGAGCCAATGATGATGATTGGAATGCCTACAGAGATATCACCAACGCAAATTTAGAGGAGGAGCAAGCAGAAGATTCCAAAGTCATATTAAAGTTGGAAGAAGAATTATTACAATATGATCCTAATTTTCATCATGAGGATACTTTAGCTGCTCAGTCAAGTTTTGATTGGAAGCATCTGTCTCTCCATAAATTTATTCATGGTCCAAGACCCAATATCAGTTTATCCATGGAACTCGACGGTTTAGATCAAGATGAGATAGCTGCTCACCCTGAAATCATAATAAAAAACCATCAATTGCACGTCAATGTTGAGAGGATTCGAGTGCCTGAGATATTGTTCGAGCCGCATATTGCCGGTCTTGATCAAGCGGGAATCACTGAGTTGTGTGATGAATTAGTGCACAAGAGATTGGATGGAAAGTTTGAACCTGACGTGAATAATCAATCTTACAACGTCATTCAAGATGTCTTCATAACTGGGGGATTGAGTAAGTTGCCAAACTTTGATAAGAGAATAGTTAAGGAGTTCACTGGGTTCTTACCTGTTGGAGCACCATTAAGAGTTCGTAAAGCTCAAGATCCAATAATCGACCCTTGGAGAGGAATGAAATTATTCGCTGAAACTGACGAATGCCAGAATAGTTATGTTACCAGGGCAGAATACGAGGAGTATGGACCAGAGTACATCAAGGAGCATGGGCTAGGTAATGTGTGTTTATCATAAGTAATCTCGGCTGCTATCACAAGTTGCTTGTTGTACCATATACAAGAAAGATTCGTGTTGATACAGAATATTTATAGAGCATTCTCTTGAATCATCAGCATCAGAATCTATATTCATTTAAATGTACTATACATAAAAGACTAATTCTGCCAACCTTGCCAAAGTTCGTTTGTAGTCGGTCAATCAAGTCTTCTTCACAGTATTGGGATTTATTCCCTTCCTCTTCAAGCTTCTCTTTATCGAACTCTCGATCAATTCTTTGTCGTCATCTTCATTAAAATCGGCAAAATCATCATGAATAATCCCTTCTTCTTCAGCTTCTTGTCTTGCCAAAGATTCCTTCTCTTTGGCCCCTGCCTTGGAAATATCGTGAGGAGAAGGTGCAATCTTTTTAAACTTTGCAACATAAAATCCATCAACATTATAGGTATGAGGGTAGTAACGTCTGGTTAAGGATAAGCTCGGATCGAAGTGCTTGCCTCTGAACGATACGAAACCTTCTTTACCTATCTGCAAACTAGTCTCGACTAATTTCACATTAGGTCTCTTTCTTAATGCATAATCAACCACCGATTCGTTTTCGTCTACAGCAATAGAACAGGTGGAGTAAACGATTATACCACCAGTAGCCGAGTTGGCGTCAACGGAATCAATAGCTGATAACAACAACTGTTTCTGCAAATGAGGAATTTGCATGAAATCCTTCTCGGTTCTGTTAACTTTAACCGATTCATCTTTGGCAATAACCCCAGTACCGGAACAAGGAGCATCCAATAAGATTCTGTCGAAGCCACCAATGACTTTAGGGAACTCTCTAGCGTCGTAATTACAAACAATGGTATTTTTGCATCCCAATCTATGAATGTTTGCGATTAATGACTTAGTACGTGCTTTGTTGGCATCATTGGCAAACACGCAACCGGTATTCTTCATCAATGCTGAGATGTAAGTAGTTTTCCCCCCTGGTGCTGCAGCCATATCCAAGATTCGTTCATTTTCTTGAGGATCCAATGCCATAACAGGCAAAAACGACGACGCAGCTTGTAATATATAATGGCCAGCTAAGTATTCTGGGGTAGCACCGATTGGCACTTGGGAATCAAACACCTGCAACCCTACCTTGGTCCATGAACCAATAGGTTGTAAGTTGACCCCTCGATTCACGAGAGTTTGGGCCAACTCTCTTCTTCTGGTTCTCAAAGTATTGGTCCTGATAGTTATGGGTCTGGCAATTTCATTGGCTTCGAAGAATTCCATGGCTTCAGCAGGCAGAAATTGGTTAAACAACTTCTCTGCTAAGAACTCGTTATAGCCAAAGTATTCACAGATATCCTTGATCAATCTCGAGACGTAGTCAGCTCTAGATTTACCCTCCTCTGCCAAATCTTTAAAGTTTTCTAAGACTTTGACGATTTCAATCATTCTAGTTCTGACCATGGTGACATCCTGTGGCCCTTTAGAGATTATGGCTTCTTCTTCTTCATTGGGTAAAACAGAAGCTCGAGGGTTGGCAGCTCCACCAGTTAATAACTCTGTTTCTGCTTCTTCTGCTTCCAACTCTTCTTCTTCTTCTAATTTTCTCGATAATGCTTCCATATTTGCAGCGTTCAAGTTCTCTATGTCTTCGTCTTCGTCATCAGAAAACATGGGACGTTCCCTGCCTTCTTCCTCGGAGTCGAAATCTTCTTCGTCAAACTCTTCTTCGTCAAACTCATCGTTGGGCAACTCATCGTCTTCTAAATCCTCTAGATTTTCACCATTCAATTCCTCGTCGGAATCTTCGAATAACGACTTCTTAGCAGAAGATATTTCTTCCTCGATTTCTTCATCACTTACTTCTTGAGTTTCAGCCTGGGTTTTGCTCTTCTTTTTTCTCTCTAATGTAGCATCTTTGGATTCATCTTCCCTCTTTCTCTTTTCTGATTTGGAATCTTTTTTCTGGGGACCGTTCTTTTTCTTCTCTAATTTGTTTTCCTTCTTGGCCTTCTTCGCCTGAAACTCCTCCAACGTTGGCGGGACTCCTTGTTTATTTTTTGCTCTTCTTCCCATAATGAAAAATTTATCAAATTTATCAAATTTACCAATTTCTCCATCTCATCGCGAAGACTTAAGAAGTGAAAATATATCTTGTTTTAGCCAATTTTCATTGATAAGTCATAGTTAAATCAAGCTATATTGTACGGTACTACGATCAAAGACACTGTAGATAGCTACCATGGACCCAGTGACCAAAAAAAATAAAAAAATTATCCCCCAAAACCAGCATGTATTGATTAGGCTACCATCTGATGGGATGAAAATTGTCGAATTACGTCCCGATGGGAAGATTAGTCTAGGAAAGTTCGGTTCATTCGATGTCAACGAAGTGGTAGGATTTCCTTTTGGTCAATCTTTCGAGATTATAGCCGATAACAAACTAATACCTATCAAAAGTATAAGTACTCAGTTGGGAGTCGAAAGCAAAGACGATAATGATGAAGAATCGCAGGAAGACGAAGAAGAACTAAGTAGGGACTTATTAACGAAAATGTTCTCCAATAGCGCAGAAAACAACCAGAATATCATAAACATCGGATCCAAGATCCAAAAATTGACTCACGAAGATATTGATGAGTTGAAACGTGGTGGAGCTTCATCCAATATTGGACAATTGATAATCACCAAGATGATTGAAGGACATGAAGGATTTGATAAAAAGACCATCCACTCCCAGCAGAAGTACTTGAAACGGAAACAAGCCAAGTTCTTGAGGAGATTCACTATAGAATACTTAAGCTCCACTCAATTGATGAACTTCTACATCGAAAAAGATCTTAATCGATTGTTGGATATGAACCAGGAAACCCTCGGACTAATGATGAATTACACAAATGTCAGACCAGGGGGAAAGTACCTTCTTATTGATGAAACAGGTGGCTTAATCTTGTACTCAATGTTGGAGAAGATGGCATTTGAAGGGGAAATCTTGTTAATTCATGAAAACGAACATCCCAATTACAGTATGTTGAAGCATTGTGATATCCCAGAGGACGTATTGGAAAGTACGGTGAAGTTCATCAACTGGTTGCAAATCATAGAGCCCCAAAATGAACGAATTGAGTTCCAGCCGTTAACTCAGGATGAGGTTAATGGATTGAAAGGAGGGAAAAGAGCTCAATACTTCAAGAGATCGAAGAGGGCAGCCGCTATCAACCATGTAATCGATGTGATAGAAGCAGGTAATTTCGATGGGTTTATCTCAGTCACCACCTTAGATGCCACCACCTATTTGCCGTATATTATTCCCTTAATTGGTGGTAGCAGACCATTAACAATCTATTCTCAATTCAAAGAGACGTTGATGGAGATTCAACATGGCTTGATGAATGACAAGAGAGTTCTAGCACCCCTGATTTATGAAACCAGAGTAACTCCCTACCAAACCATTCCTGGCAGAATGCATCCAGTGATGACGATGAGAGGCTATGGTGGGTACGTGTTGACCGGGACCAAAGTCTTCCCTCAAGAAACCGGTATCCAGGCTGTTGGCAGAGGTCTGGGCAAGCGGAAGAGGGAAGATACAGCTTCTCCTGCTCCTGAAGCCAAAAACTAACGTAGTTTAATTGCATAGCGTCATGATGGAATCATTGGATCTCGAACCTACTACGCATCGTAGCTGTCCCCTGGAGTCGTTCATGGAACCTATCATCCAGTCTGGGAGTAGCTCTTTCACGACATCCACTTGTGATTGGTTTCCCAACTCGAATATGAATCTCTCACATTGACTGGGTATCACTACTCTTTGGACTAGACTCTCATAAAACTCTGTGTCTCCTACAAGGGCTAGTTCAGGTTCATGGTATCTCACAGATTTCTCCATATCTCCATGGAAATACTCCTCTGGGGTAACATAAGGAGGATTGGAGACGATTAAATCATAACGACCTATATTCTCGATTGCAAACAAATCCTGTTGAAAAACGGCTATTGACGACTTGTGCTTAGCAGCGTTCTCCCTAGCAAGTTCCACTGCAAGTGGGGAGATATCAAACGCATCTATTTCTCCAACGACCCCCTGGTGGGATAGCAATTGATCCATTAATATCGGTATACACCCTGTTCCAGTACAAACATCGAGAATTTTCACCTTTTCGTTTTGAGTTAGAACTTCACACACTTTCGATACCCACTCCTCGGTCTCCCACCGCGGTATTAGTACTCCTGGTTTGCAAATGATATCCAAAGGACCAAATGGTTGTGTTCCTAAAATGTACTGAAGTGGTTCATGAAGCCTTCGCCGCTTCACGGCATCCACCCATTGGTTTCGGGGCAATTCGCTCTGTATCCACTTCAACTCTAGTCTGGCATGTTCAAGAGTCCTATTGGGGATCAATAGAGGCGGGAGTAGTTGATTTATACCCCGGGCTTCTCGGATTACTTTGGGAGAGATTCTCATGATGATTGTGAGGATTAATGTATTTATGACCTGAGGGTCGCGGCAGAGCCTTAGGGCCAGCAGGAGCTGGTGTTTACGGTGGGAACTTCGGTAGATGAACCATCTTCCTGTCCATCTTTGCACTTTTGAGATAAAAAATCTGACAATGTGTCTGTGAGAATGAGCTGTCTGGGTAGCAGCAGCTACCACCGTTCCAGTGTTCAGGGGGTCAACGGCGACGCCTTCCCATGCTTTTCTCAGAGGGAGTTAAGAAGCTCAATACACCGCTTTATGAGACAAATAAAGGGCAATTTGGTGCTGGCGTAAACTATTTCCTCCTGGAAGACCGCCTGGTGGGTTTGGTGGTCTCTTCTGTCTTCCTTCGAGTCTTCCTCTCATGTTGCTCTTCCTTCGTAGCACTTCTGGTTCTTTTGCGTCTCGTTTCCTCTTCTTTTACTTCTTCCTCTTCTTCTTCTTCTTCTTCATTCTCCTCCCCTTCGTCGTCGTCGTCGCCATCCTCTTCGAACCACGACAAGTCGTATAATGTTTCAAGTTTGGCTATCAAGTCCGGGGCTTTAACTCCCAAACTTTCGCAAATCGTCGCTATGTTCTTATCTTTGTTAATACCAACGGGTATATGGTCACATATAAGACCAAACAACTTGATTTCGTCTTCTGTCGTCCACTTCATCCCCTGAACCCTCTAAAAACTCCCCTTTATGGTGCTGTATCAGGTTCTCAGTAGTACCGCGAAGTTTGAGGAAGTGAAAAATTTTCTGAAACGAGACCGATTGTGGTGATAGGGGAATAAACCACTAGTGATATGCCTAGACCGTTGAAATACGCCAACTCTTTGGCCAGAGGACGTGTTCGTGCGTCCATGAATAAGTACAACTTGTTTAATTTATATAAAAAGCCTCAAATCCGACACCAGGGGCGGTCGTTATACCAGCAGAAATGGACTGCCAAACAGGAAACCAGATCGTATCATGGAGAACATTTGACCGAAGGAAGATGGAAACAGATCTTCGATCCCAACTTGAATAGTGTCGCTCAATTAGATGCGTCGTTAAAAGGTACCGGCACCGAGCCAACGCCGATTTCCTTACAGACATATGCCGTTTTGGAAAAACGTCTAGAATTCGCCATTTTCAGATCGATGTTTGCTTCCAGTATAAGACAAGCGAGACAGTTTATTCTTGGTGGATATGTGGAGGTTAATGGTATAACTATCAAGCATCCTTCGTTTCCTTTGAAATCAGGAGATATATTTCATGTCAAGCCCGATCGAGTATTGATGGCTTTGGGCAGGTCAAAACCCAGTTTGCAGCAAAGTATCAAAGTTGATAATAAGCAGGTCATCGTGTGGAATAAGTTTGTCAAGTCGGCAATGGAGAATCCTTTAGATGTGTGGGAATTGAAACAGATGAAGCCCAGGAGCTTGGATAGTTTAACCTCATTGGATGATTCCCAGTCACACGAGAAACGGATCCAACATATCGAATCTAAAATGAAGCAAGACCAAAAGAACGTCAGCAGAGAGGCAATTTTGTCGAAGATTTTGTCTTTGGCTAAAGGTAAGGAAATCAAAGATTTGGCATTCTTCAATTCGTTATTTGGCACTCCCAATGCAGTGAAATGCTTCGAGATCTATAGAAGAGTTTTTGACAGCTCGCATACATTATTGAAGAATCACTCAGTAGAAGAATGTAAGAACATCATCACAAAGAAGTCCAATGAATATGAAAATGTTCAAGATTTCAAGTTAATGTCAAAGGTGAAACAAATTTTGAATGAATTAACTAAATCTGAGACAGAAGCAATAAGAGTAGCTGCTGAGGAGTCCAAAGCAAACCTTGACGACTCTTCCAAGTTCTACGACCCCAAATTCGCCAGGAAGTTACCATTCCACCCCAAACTCGATAAAGAGGCAATAGAAGAAGATGAGTCGAAGGCTCAAATCAACTTGCCGTGGCAAAAGAGCTTGTTTGGTAGAGAAGACCCCAGTAAACCCTACTTCACTCCCTGGACCCCTCGACCATTTTTGGGGGTTTTTGCCATTTTACCATCACATATCGAAGTTTCGTTTGCTACCTGCCACGGTATCTACTTAAGAGATCCTGTTGCCAGACCAGGGCAGTCAGAGGTCATCAGTCCTTTCCCAACCCACGTTCACAAAAGAGCTTACATGTATTATGTCAGAAAGGGTATGTAAATAGTGTATATATTTTCCTATAACATATTATATCTTCTATTCAGAGACCCTGTATCAAACGCATTTATTAATGTACACCTATTATATCCAAATATTACAAACTTAGGCAATCCAGAGCCAGAATTTTTCCCACACATTTTTAGGTTCAGGTTCCACGTAATACTCGTCAATTTCTCTGACTCCCGTGTCGATATCACAGTCCTCTATAGGGATCAACAACGATCTCCAAGTGAAGGCTTCACGGCCAAAACCGTTGAACCAGAAGTGGAAGAAGATCCACATGGCCACGAAGAATATCACTGAGATATAAGCAGTGAAAAAGCCTGAGGCAGTAATATCCCAGAAACAAGTAAACCCTTGGATGAATACAAGAACCAAGATAGTGATGGATGCATACTGTGAAAGATAAGGCATGAGTTTGGCCTTGAAGGGTAATGAATCCCTAGAAATACCTCTGTGTTTCAAGATAGACATGAAACGTAAATGAGAGGCAGAAATCCAGCCCCATGAAATAAGACCTGCCACGGCGGTGATGTTCAACAACCAGTCGAAAACAGTACTACCATCATTAGAAACAACCAAGAACGCCAAAAGTCCAAAAGCACTGGTGATTAACACAGCAACATAAGGAACTCCCCATCTGGTAGTGAAAGTCAAGAATTTTGGCCCCACACCAGCTTGACCCAAACCGTATAACACTCTTGAACCACAGTAAACGTTGGAGTTTCCTGCAGAAATAATAGTGATGACTAAAACAGCATTGAATATATCGGGTAAAACTTCTGTTCCGGAGTTTTGCATGGCAATGATGAATGGAGAACTTGAAGAATACGATTCACTAGACTGTAATTTATCATCGTCATAAGGAACCAACATCCCAATGAAAAGAATGGATAAGATATAGAATAAGATGATTCTGATGTAAATGGATCTGATAGCTTTTGGCAAGGACTTGGGCGATTTCATTTCCCCTGAGGCAATACCCACTAATTCACAACCTTGGAAAGTGAAAGCGGCTGAGATCAAGGAAGATAACCACCCGAGAAATCTAGCAGTATCTATGTTATCCACCAAAATCCCTGGACCCCAAGGACCAGGATTCCTCCAGTATCTGAAACCAACGGGACCAGTTTGCCCTGCCCCACAGATCATGATGAAAGCATAAATCAACCACCCAAACACAGCTACAACCTTCAAGAAACTGATCCAGAATTCGACTTCACCATAAAATTTGACAGGAAACATGTTGGATACGGTTAAAATCACCCAAAATATCCCAATCCAAGCAGCAATTGGCACAGCATCGGTCCAGAACTGAACAATCTGGCCCACCACCGTCAACTCCAAAGCAAAAGTAATGGCCCAGGAAAACCAATAACTGTACCCGTTGGCAGCACCCAAGGCTGGGGAACACCAACGAGCGGTAAATTGAGTGAATGACCCCGAAATCGGAATGTAAGTAGCCATCTCCCCAAGGGCTTGAATAACGGAAAATGCCAACGAACCAATAAAAAGATAACTGATCAATGTCGACACCGGACCAGCATCTGCCAACGTACTACCAGAACCAATGAATATCCCCGTACCAATAGTACCTCCAATGGCAATCAACGACACATGCCTCGGTTTCAACCCTCTGGTCACTTCTCCAGCAGTAGTGTTAAGAAGCTTGTCGTTGGATGTCACCGACGACACCTTGAGTTCTTCCATCTTGGGAGAGAAACTCGAACTTTGACCCTTCTCTATATCTTCCATCGTCAATTATACACCCTGACGAAAACTACCAACGAAAAAGATCCACTATATATATATCTTCTACAGTTATAAAAGTCTTGGAGTAAAAATATGCGATTGCCTTAGACTTTATATTGTTGAACAAAAGAAATTTTTTGCCTGAAATGAATCAGATAATATGTCCCTGGAGTAGGAAATAATGATAATGCCACTAACGCAAAAAGCCTGGGGATAATACTGTTGGTAGATAAAGGAGACTGATTGAAATGATAATTGAAAGGCAATTTAACCGGGACCTAACTATTCTTTGTTGAACATGAGTTGAGGGAAGTTTGGCTGTTGAAGTTTCCCTCACCGGTTGTTACGAAGAAACCATAGACGATGAGCAAGAAGGTTGAAGAATGCCGCATTGGAAAAAGCCCTGTAAATCGCCTTTTTAAGCAGGACACGAGACGATGCGTAGGTTCCTAGAATTATGTCCAGGGACTCTAATCGTAGTCTACGGTCGGAGGCCAACGTGATTGGACGGACGGTAGTAGTTCGAACGGTGGGTTAGAAGAGATGGTTATACTGAGTTTGCGGCATTATTGACAAACTCCTCGTGGAAAGAGAATTAGCTGATGAAATAGGTTAAATTTATAATACGACGAGCATTTTAAGACGGCGATGAGTATATTCCAATTATGGTTAAATAGAGTCGTATTTTGAATGGAATTGAAAAATTGCAGAAAACCAAGCAGGCTTCAAAAGCTGAGGTTGGGGCCAATGTTATCATTGGTCGGTGGATGGCGTGAGATATTCATAGAAGTTTTATTTTCTAAGACTGTTAGAGATAAGAGTTTTCTTGGACGCATCTGAATTTCTGCGCTTGAATTTAATAGTGTAGATCAGTAGTTGTAGCGTGTGATGGTACGTTGGGTTGAGGTTGATAAACAATAGTGGTTTGGGAAGTAGTTTGAAGAGGTTGTGGCTTGGTGGTTGTAGAGGCTCCTCGGTGGAGTGGTAGTTAGAGTTGTAGTTAAAGTTTAAACTTCGTCAAACCCTCATCGTCCTACCAAAGATCCTTTCTCTCATCCCTCTAATGCCTCTGGTTGTACTGTACACTGCTTTCGGTCCTACAAGAAATTACCTTTCACGGCATATCCACTTCATGTTAACAGGATGAGTAGTGCGAGGCTCAACCCTTATATACACATGTACTAAAACCCAGATTGGGCATGGTACTTTCGAGGTCTTATCCACCGGTCACTTCATAAGGTCCTTTTACAATCTTTTGGGTTCGTACTAAAAAGGAAGCTCTCGTTTCTGTTGGGAAATTGTCAGCGATGAGGTAACTGTTGACGAGAAATCTTTCAAGAGAACAAAACGTTAAGATACATTTAATTATACAAAACAAAAACAGCCTTTCCACTGGTAACTCCAACGGTACAACCATCAGATCCATTACCGTTGTATTTACCGTTTTCATACTTACAGGATCCACTTACTGAAGAATCGCTATCAGCAATGATCTCCACGTTATAGTTCAATGGATCTCTGTTATTGGGGTTTGGAATCAACGACAAGTAGGCAATACCGTTAGCATAACCAGCACCAAAGTTCAATGGGGCCCAGTTACCATATTTGGTTCCATGGTCTCCCCAAGAACAACCGGTCTGCCAATCAATTCCAGCGTCATTGACATAAAACTGACAAGAGGTGGAACCTCCTCTCCAAGTATAATAAGTCGATTGGTCGACCGTGGTCAAGGGAGAAGATCCACCTGGTCCCACAACAGTTGGGATAACCATGTTTTCAGTACCAGGGTAGTCAGTTTGACAAATTGCAACGGTTTTATCCAAATTGGATTTTACGGTAGCTTTTTCAACACCCCATTCACACAAGTTGTTGGAGGCAGAATTGGTCTTGTACAATTTACCGTTCTTACATAACAATCCTCCAACAGAAACCCCATTGGCTGGTTGTTCGGAGGGCCACTGTGTCTTGGCCATACCGGGTTGACAGGCGTAAGAACAATACGACCCCTCTTTACACTTGCCCCCAGTGGAAGTATCAGTGTTATAAATACCTGACCAACCACCAAATCCCAAGTGGTATAATGGAATGACTCCCTGACCGGATGGAAATTCGGAACACGAAAGAACCCCGTCTTGGAATTCTTCACTAGGACTGGAGTAAGGAGAAAGATCTCCTTGAGGAGGCATGTCACCCGAAGAAGTTTCTGTACTTTGAGAAGATGATGACGTAGACGTTTTGGAAACAGCTGAACTGCTGGAGGTAGCGGCGGCACTAGAACTGGAACTAGTAGTAGGTGCCGTCGAAGAAGTCTCTGTTGGTTGGATTAATTTACCCTGACCATCGACGGTGACGGTGACATAAGCATAATCGTAAACAACGTCTCTTTTATGTTTATGGTGGGCATGAACCTGAGTGGTATCACAATCTAAAGGTGCAGCAAATATTGACGACAAATTGGCCAAAAGCAATAACTTCGAAACCTTCATCTGTGAATAAGTTAGTATTTCTAAACTATAGTACAATAAATGCAATGAGTGACAACAACTAGGATGTTAAAGAATGAATAAAGTTGGATTAATTTACAAAGATGGTGAGTTTACTCCCCCTCCGTTCAATTATAAATGATTACGACGATGCTGGACATTTCAAACATTGGTCAACTTTAGGCAATAACTACCAGTATCCACTCGCTACCGAATTTGCCCCATGCTGGATATTTCTTAACACGGAATGTATCCAACCAGCCAATGTCGCTGTGCCAGCAGCGTGTCGTGTTATCTCCCAGGTTCGCGTGTGGTTTGGTGTTTCGCGTAAATGTCGCAAAAATAGTAAACAAACCATTTCTTGGTCTCCGGCGGCTGCCACCACGAGGAGTTCCTTGAGGTTGATGTTGGAGGTAATAGCTGTATTCCTAAAGGAATCTACGTTCTATGGCCCCCATATTCCTATCATGGTCCTTCCCCGTGAAGAACTGATAAATAAACCACAAATTCCGATATTTACCCTTGAAACCTCAGATTTGAACCCAGATTTTACTCAAAAACTCCCACTCAAACTCCATGTAACATCTCTTGCTCTCATAGCCGTAATTAGTACATACCTTAACACGAACTATCTTAAAAAAGGAATGACAGGTTAAACCAAAGGAATGAACGATATAGCTCGAGTTATTTTCACAAACATCGGCCCGGGCGATTCCAAGTATTTATACTGGCGATCCAAGACTTTTCTGCCTTCTGGGACCTCGAATATGTTGTCGTGGTCGTACCAAGCATTTTTGGCCGTTTTAGGATCGTTGTCGTGGCGCCGCCAATACCTGAAACAAGCTGGGGCAGTCGGTCTTCGATATTGTTTATATATTGACCCAAAGGGGTGAAACACTATCAATTTGAAACGCCAAACTGGTGCCTAGAGTTTGAATCAAGACAAATTCTTCTCCTGTTGTGAAGTGGGATCAAGAAAGGGGTGTGGTTGTAAAGGGCCCAATTACCCGAAAAGGGGTAATTCTTTGATGCTTCATACATGTGGTTCTCAGGAAGGTTTATTCCAGAGGTTTACTGTTAGTTGTTTTGAAGATAACGACAGCGGACGAAACTGGCTGGTTGGTGCGACATTTTGTGATGTCGCGATTTCTCTGACCTATGAAGAGACATTATGAGATGAGATGAGAGAATGGAGAGTGAAGGAACTGGAGCTATTCAAGAGGACAGCAAGGGAGATAGAGTTGAGGTAGTGATACAAGGAGGACAGAGATCTGAAGATATATCCCCTTCCGATTTGGTCTCCGATGTTCCTGAAGATTTAGGGTCCAATGGAAAGGAGTCTATTGTAACTGAATTAGAGGTAAAGAATGAAGTGAAGAGCAACACACAAGACAGTAATGATGGAGATAAGCCTCCGGAACAAAGTCTCGAAGACGACGAGTCGAATAAAACTGAGTCTGCCGGTAGTTCTGACGATTCTGTGCAAGAAAAGTCCAACGAAGACAAAGATGAGCCAGAGATTCCCCAATTATCAGACGATGAAATAAACGTTGAAGTCTCCTCCAGTTCTGAGGCCAGTGATTCTGACTCAAGCGAAGATGACTCCAGCAGTGACGAGAATTCTGGTGACGAAAAAGAGGAAATTCAGGGTGACGATGAGGAACCCGAGTCTACTAATCCCATCACCTCCAAAAATGAAATCCTCGATGAAACAGCACCTAGAATCCCCGAAGGCTATACCAAGGAAAACAAAGCAATTGAGTACTTAGGAGAACTCAGATCATTCATTGATACCTCCATTATCATCCAAGGATCGATTTCAGGAGAATTCCGTGTTTTGAAGGAGTCCCTGATGTTATGTACCCAATCAACTGTTCTTGGACCAATTTTTGAAATCTTTGGCAGTTTGAAAAAGCCTATCTACCGCATCAAATTTAACCAAGACGACACAGAAACCTATGAGGCAATCAAAAAATCCGTTAGCTCAGGTGACAAAGTGTTTTATGTGGTGAATGATTCTCAATTCGTCTACACTGATAGCATTAAAGGTAAGGGTTCAGATGCTTCTAACTTCAACGACGAAGAAATTCCCGAGGAAGAACAAGAATTCTCTGATGATGAACAAGAAATGATGTCCAAGAGGAAGAGGAAGGGGAAAAAGACTGACGAAAAAAAAGAGAGAAAACCAAAGTTCCAGAAACCTCTGCAACCATATAAGCCTTCGGCTCCTAGTCAACCCCTTCCAGACTATAATCCGACTTATTTTTCGTCGTCGCTGTCCTATAACCAACTCAGCGAGCCCTATAATGCATCCTATGGCCAACCATATGGACAACCATACCCATACAACCAAATTCCACAACCCAGTTCGTCATATAATCAATATCAGCAGCCTCAGTTCAATCAGTACAGCCTGCCGGTTGTTAACACACCGATTCCCAATCAATACCCTATTCAAAATTACAATCAGTATCCCCAATATCCTACTCAACAAAACAATTTACCACCCAACTTCAATCAACCATCTAACTATCCCCACCCCCAATACGGTTCAAATGATACAAATCGACTCCTAAATAACGCATTGTCCAACGCATCCCCTGAGCAGTTAAAAATGCTTCAGGACTTGCTTCAAAATAAAATGAATCAGAATCAACAATAGCTTGTTACTTAGAAACTGTACCATAGAATATATGTCAAGCTTTTATGTGCTCGTCTACCTTGATGCATTTTGTTTATATATGCTATTCCATGCAAATCTCCACGGAACTCGTGTCGATGTTAAATATATGCTCTATGTACTTTCCAACAACTTCATGGCATGGTTGGCTAATTTTATGCTATCAGGAGGAAATCCAGAGACACTGGCAATTTCAATGGCATAGGACTTTTCGCTGATGCCTTTGGCCAACTTATGGTCCAAAATCAAATTGACTTTGTCTCCGACTGTGCTTTTCACCACTCCTGTTTTGTAGTATCCTATTTTTGCTTCCGCTTGCTTGACTTGCTGCCTCAACTGAACGTCTAAGTCACCAGGGTCACTGCTCAATAAGCTCTTCAATTCATTCCCGAAATGAGTGGCAAACAATGTTCTACACTTCCCTATTAACCCAATCAAACTGGCATAAGCCACGGCTAACCCTTCCTTTCCACTGGTACCTCGACCAACTTCGTCTACGATAGCTAATGAATTCTCAGTAGCGTGGGATAAGATGTTACTTACCTCGATCATCTCCACCATAAATGTCGATAAATCATTGAATAAGTCATCCAGGGCCCCAATCCTAGTGAAAATCTTGTCGACTATCCCCAACTGACATGTAGTAGCAGGAACAAAGCTACCAATCTGAGACAAAATAGCGATGATGGCATTTTGTCTCAAGAAGGTCGACTTACCTCCCATGTTAGGACCAGTAATGATCCAACACCGCTCTTTGTCCAAATGAGTATCATTAACGGTGAAATTGGTGCCGATACTCTTCAAGCTGGATTCGACCACTATGTGTCTACCTTCCTTGATCACCATCTTCGGTTCCAGTAAAAATTTGGGACATATCAAAGTGAATTCCTTGGCTAATTTCAGAAACAGTAATGTGATATCCAAGAAATCACATTTTTTACTAATTCTCCTTATCCTGGTCAACTGCTGAAGTACCTCATCGCGTAACGAACTTATGACAGCTCTTTCTTCTGCTTGGATCCCTTCAATAATACCAGCAAGCTCCAGTTGAATCATTTGCCATTTCCCAGGTTTTAAAAGAATCAGACCCTTACGCTTGTCTCGGATATCCTTTTTGAAAAACTCACTAGCCTCGGCTATTGCTTTGGTTTTACCTCCGATATAAATCACGTCAGTAAACTTACCGTGTTGATGCTTGATTTGTACATTGAAATTATCATCAACCTTGTCGATTTTCTTCTTTATCCTCTTGAATATTCTGCCTTCTTCTTCTCTCAAGGTTCTTAATTGGGAGTGCAATTCTGCCAACTCTGCTGAATGGTCAAATTTAACCAGAAAAAGACTCTTGAACTCCCGGTACTTTTCTAATTCATCTGGTAGGACGTAAAACGTATCGAGGAATGTATCATCAATCTTTTCGCTCAATTCTATAGGAACTTCGAGCTGTTGAGCCAAATCTTCTATTAATTTGTTCCCTTGATTATTTTGATACAAATAAAGTCTCAAGTCATTGGTGATTCTGAGACCATCAGATAACGATTTCAAGTTACTGACAACATCTCCTGTACCTAAAGCCAATCTCTGCCCAGCTCTAACAAAATCTCCTAATTTCTTCAACATTTCTTCAACTACTAGACCCTGGTGGGTTTCTTCAATGAAGAACTTGACAAAATCTTGACGATGTTTAATTTCGTCTACGTCAAGAATCGGCGATTTAATCCATTCGGTCAACATTCTCGTACCAGAACTTGTCACTGTTCGCTTGATAGTATTCATAAGAGATCCCACCGACAAGTTCTTACCACTAAATCCATTTCTCTCCACCAATTCCAACGCATCTCGAGTACGAGAGTCCATCCTCAAGTACTTTTCGTTCCAGTATTTGACAGGCAAGTCCAACAGAGGGTTGCGCTCAGGCAAGTTGACGTTGATATAACTCAAAATCATGTTCATAGCCGCCTCTTCTCTAACCTCGAATGTCTCGACCACTTTTCGAACGTGGTTCAAATTCACGCCAAAGGATAACTTAAGATCCAGGTAAATTGTCTTGTGATACCGCAAGAAATATCGCTTTAAGTCCATTAGTGGCTGGTACCACTCTACCAATTTCTCCAATTCGATATCTTTAGGCATGATTATTTCACTGGGACTAATACGAGACACGTCAGATATCAAATCCCCCAATCTCGTCTGTTGAACATAAAAATCCCCTACGGAAACGTCTATCCACGAGAGTCCTACGATGGTATCAACGTCTGCAGGTTGCTTATGTACTTGGGGAGGCAACGATATCGCAAGCAAGTAATTATTCTCGTTATAGTTCATAAAGGTTTCGTCAACTAGCGTCCCTGGAGTGATAATTCGGGAAATTTTCCGATGGATTATCTTATCATTAACTGACTGAACACCAGGATACTGGTCGATAATGGCAACATTGACCGATATATCTTGCACCAACATCTTGACAAACTTCTGTAATTGACTTACAGGGAAACCAGCCATGGGGATATTGAAATTACTCGTCTTACGCTCCGCTACCTTCAACCCTAGTTTCGGACCGTAAATTGATGCCTGGTCAAAGTAAAGTTCGTAAAAACTTCCTACTTGGATGAGGCAAACGGATCCAGGATTTCTGTCTATCAACACCTTCATTGAGGAATATAATGGAGTCATGCTGTTGGATTCGGTCTGACCGCCCATGTCCCAATCAGGTGCCAACAAATCATCTCCTTTGAATTGTTCTCCTACAACATATTCCTGAGATTCTACAGCGGTGGATTTATAGCGATATGTATACACATGAGACTTAGGAATTTGTCGTGGGAATCGGAAGGTATTTATAAGCGGTAGTTTCGGTTTTAGTCTCCACATGATACATTTCAATAAATGGAAATTTCGCGTCCTTTGATCTCAAATTGATGTAATCTATCACCTGGAGGAGATCATTATTTTGGGTGGAGATTTGAGGTTCTGTGGTGGATTCATGGCTATTGGTACATCCACTATCGTAGAAGCTACTTCCCGCTCCTGAAATGACCAAATTTGGTTCCTCTTTGGCTGAATTAGCTCCGATTAGCTGTGAGAGGTTTTAGCTACTTATCTAAGAAATTTTGAGATGTTTTAGCTACTTGGAGAATATTCTAAGTTTACTTGGCCTGAGATGTTTTTGCTACAGGCTGATAACTATATAAACCCATGCTGTTGTCTTCAATGCTCTTCTTATCTTCTTTAATAATCAAAAATGGCTTCAGAATCTTGTAAATGTGGTGAAACTTGTACCTGCACTAGTTGCAAATGTCAATCCTGTCAATGTGAAAGTTGCAAGGATAGTTGTCCCTGTAATGTATGTGACTGCTCAAAGTGTTAATCGCTGCTCTGTTATGTTTTGAAAGCTATCTATGAGTATGTACTTGCTCAAGTTATTAGTCATAAAAATATGACGTTCAAAACCTGCCAGTAGATAAATGATAAATAGCTAATGTACATTAATTTAAATACCCCTTACACCCTGGTGCTCCACAGAGACATCTGATACGCTCAGCATCGTTGGTTTCTCGCTCAAACTTATAGTCATAAGTCAACTCTTCATTGGCTTCAATATCCCTTAATGCATAGATAACAATTCGCTTCTTTCCCTCCACTTTGATGATCTTTGCGGTACAACTGGGATTACAGCTATGATTTATGAATCTAGCAATACCTCCCTTTTTTGTGGCATCGATAACAGTGTTTTCATCGATACGGAAAAGATATGACGACCCAATACCCGTCTTTAAGTATGACTTTTCTCGATGTTCGGCAACTTGTTGACGGATACTTTCTCCCACGTATTCAATAATCATCTCTTTAGCTGCAATTGGGTCCAAAGCGTATAATCCCCAATTGTGGATCGCCGAACGAGCAAACGACACTGGCTTCTTCCGTTTGGCCAAGGCATTCAAGTTTAATATGTCACTTTCCGATCCAATCATTTGTTTTTGAGCTGATATGTCTGCCGCTAGTCTCCTATTATTAGCTCTGTTGACTCTCAGTGAATGGTTGTTGTTGTTATTGGTGTTGTTGTTGCTAGAATTTCCATTGGCATTGTTACCAGAACCGATGTTAGTGTTGTTATTGCCATTGTTGCCATTTGCAGTAGTTCCATTAGCACCAGGAGTGGTTTCCAAATCAAAATCGTCATCACTTTCGTGTTGGATCGTTTTAATGGGTCGGTGAGCTCTTTTACGGTGGGGTAAGTATGCTACTTTATCACTGTCGGGAATTTTCCTGTATCCGTCACTCTTGAATGCTCCAGTCACAGAATTGAATTGAGGGCTCAAAGTTTCCACTTCATTATCAACTTCGGTAATTAGTCCATTATTCCCTCCTGTCTTCGATTTCCATGCCCAGTATTCCAAGTTTTTGATAGACGACGGCTTGACATTTTCATAGCATTGCTTAATCAATTCATAATCTTCCTCGTCTTTGATAAGATCTTGGAACTGTGATAATTCGAGCTTTGGTCGTCTGGGTTTGGAGTCTTCATAGACTGGATGAGGATAATCAAAAGTAGGTTGATATATCTCGTCCAATTGGGAATAATCAAAATCGTTTTCAGTTTCTTCCACTTTATTGTCTGATTCGTCTTCTTCGGCGATGGCTTCTTCGTCAACTTCCATGTACTCTTCTTTGTCTTGTTTCGAGGGGGTCTTATCTGTTTGTTCGTCCTCCTTTTCGTCGTCGGAAGAACTGTAAAGAAATGACCTTCGTACCTTCTTTCTAGGCTCTTCTTCTACACTAGTAGCTGTAGAACTATGTGATCTTTTCAAAGGTGCCACAGGAGTCAAAGATCTCGAGGAACCGTCGTCACTATCCTCACTTTCATCATCGTCAAAGTTGAGCACATGCAGCATAGGAATAATGGAGCGTTTCCTTTTAGGCAGAGCTTGCTCCAACGGTCTCTGAATGGTTGCCAAAGGTCTTTTCGTATTATTCAATAGTGTTTTCTTCCTGAATGACGGTAAGATCGAAGATTTCGACGCAGCCAACACCGAAAGTGCGTTCTCCTTTAGTTTTGGCATCATCGGTACTTGTTTCTTCTCTTCTTCTTTTGCTTTTAGCTCTTTGATTAAATCAGGATAGTTCTCATCATTCAAGTACTCTAATATCGCTGGGGCTATTACTCTTTCCCGGATATCTTTCGTCAAGTAGGTCTCGAAGTCTTTAATCAACATATTGGTAGCTTCGTTCACCGCATCAGACACTTCTCTGTTGTTTTTTCCATCTCCTTTGAAATTTTCTGGGATACATAGATCCATGAACATTCTGTACTCGAACACTTTCTTACCATCCTCTTTATAGAAGCATCTTTCACACTCTTTCAAGGAGTTGAATACAAGGAAAAATCCCGATCTATCGGACAAAACTCTAGTCCAACTATACTTTTTTAGGACACTTTTAACATCCTGGGACGACACTCTCTTTGTGGGAAGATGCTTATCGTAGATGATAAGATAAGGGCGATCTTTTATGTACTTTTTCAAGTCGGAGGGTAAATAACAGCCGGCGAGTTTGCGATGGTTATTCTTAACCGATGCTATGGTGAAATTATTTTCAACTGAACCAGTCGGCGTAGATTCCTTGGTCGAACTCTTATCTTTCTCGACCCCCTTTTCTCTTGCTACCTTCTCCTCCTCTTTTTTCCGTTTAAGTTCCTCCAACTTAGCCCGTTTCTTCTCTTCTTCTTGCACCTTGAGTTTCTCTTGTCTGAGTTTATTTTCTGCAATTCTAATTCTGGAATTGACTAATTTCTTGTCGTGGTCATTTAATGCAATGCTCAACCTGATCCCATCGAGTTTTATCCCAGTGGTTTGGGAGTCTTTGATTATTTTATTGGCCAATCGAGACGATTTCTCCAAACTACCTTGGAATTTAAAAGTAACGATCCCCAACGGCACACCTGTTTCATCGTCATTTATGAATTTGAGGTCTCTAATGGGATTACCGAAACGTTGAAAAAAATTACTCAAGTAAACTTCACTGGTAGAAGGAGGCAAATCCCAAATTACTAATTCTGTCAAAGGCTCAGGTCCTAAGGAATCGTCATCATATATAAATTTGCTCTGTGGTAATTGTTTGAAGGGAAACTTCTTTGATCTCTTATTTGGTTTGTGTAAATAGGACTGCAAATCACCGTTAAACGTCAATCGAGGGTCTTTAACCGTTAAGTTTTTGTACTCTCCAGCGTCTAGAGACTTGAGTTTCCTGCTTTTGGATTTCCTTTCACTCTTACTTAGTTTCTTATCTAGTTCGGGGTCATAGACTTTATAATTCTTTGTTGGATCGACTGAGTGAACTTGATTAAGCTTTGAGTATAGAAAGTCCTTGTGAATCACGAGTTTGGGGAACTGGTTGTCGTGGGGGTTTTCACCAGTTACCATATCAGTACCTTCTAAAGAGGTAGGAGGAACAGTAGAAGGTGAAATAGTCTTTGGCGTGGCAGAATTCGACACAGAATCCGTCTTCACCCCTGGACGATAACTCTCATACGGAGTGTATCCGGGACGAGACTCCTGTCGATCCCCCGAGAATCCTTGGTGATAATCTCTCGTCAGTCGAAAACCATTGGAATGGTGATTATTTCGCAGATTATGTCGATGACCGCTTCCATTGTAAGACATGTTTCGTCACCAGTAATAACCCAACCGTCTTCTTATCCTGCGTGATGTATCTACACTTCTCGTCTCTAAACTCCTATGTACCAAGGGGAAGATTACTAGCGGTTGACAATCCAAGTGCACGTCAATGTTTTCTGAAAACTCGCGATGTCTAAAAGGGGATGATTTAGCGAGAGGCTGGGTCGAGGATTAGGGAAGAAGGTCGAGGGTGAAATTTGCAGTAAGGGTGAAATTTGCAGCTTGGGGTGGTAGGGCAGTGACATTGAAAGGCAACGCAAGACTCATCCACCACAAAGAAGAAACCACCGATGTAACGGGCTCAAGACATCATATACTGATTATTGGAGGGTTATGACAACAATGTTATCGAAATAGTAGTATTTATTAGTGGTATACATGCAAAGTTATTTAGTTCTGATATGTTTCAACGGACCGGCAGAATGATAGAAATTTGCAGAATAATCTTTCTTTCTGAATTTCTTCTCCTTGGGTTCATAGATATAATAATCCCAGCCTTGACCCTCGGCGAATCTAATGGCAGCGTCCTTGGTATCAAACCTCAAATAGGTGGCATTCATGTAGTCGGCAGTGCCTTGGTAACCCATTAAATCATTTTCCCATCGATTGCTTTTACCTATGATGTCCCAGTCCAATTTCCAGAACTTCCCGTTGTTGTTACTCGACTGAGTGGCCGGTTTGGCTTCCTTATAGATTCTTACCACTCGCTCAGTCAAGTTTGGAGGAGCTCCTGAGACAACTTCTTTAGGGACGTATTTCTTTTCGTAAACGTCGGGGGTGGTTTTTAACAACTGCACTGATGAGTGGAAGCTTCGGTTTATACCAATCGTGGTCCTCAACCCCGTACTCTTGATCATTTGATTCATAATCATCTTCAGTAGTTTTTATAAATTCCATTTTCTCACTTTCTGGTTGGCCCTAACTAAAGACGGTAGGGACACGTCGGTCGCACCAATTCAAGAAGACATTTTGAAGAGAGGTTGGACCTAATTACTGGCGTTCACATGAGTCAGGTATCTCTCAAAGCATTGAATGACGTTGCTCCTGGCTTGGAAAATGATGTGGTGCCGCAGTTAGTGTCGTTCTGTGAGCGATTATATAACGTATCTAGGGGCAAACCGTTGAATAAGAATGAAATCGCTAGATACCATATTTGTGCCTATCTAACGGTAGAAAAGTATATGCACAGCTTAAACCTCCCTGATCCACAAATTACCAAGGTTCCATTGCCAGCGAAAGCATCTGCGAAATTAATTGATGATTTCAGAGGCTATTTGAATGAGATATCTGTCAATAGTTCTCCTAGTAGATCTCCGTTATCTTCGATTGTTTCCACGCCACTTAGTCAACGAGGCAAAGGTGGAAGATCAAGAATGACCACGCCTTTGAAGTCCTCGCCTTTGAAGAAACTACGAGCTTTGGCAGCCGAAGAGGAAAAAAATTACGACGACAATGACAATAATGACGATAATGATGACGACGACGATGATAATCCATTTTTGACTAAATCCAAAGCCAAGTCAGCAAAAAAGTCAGCTAGCCCGGCAAAAGCAAAAACTGTACGATATCAAACCGATCATATCGATATACCTCAACTAATTCAGCTCTGTGAGGTTTTTTATATTCCTGCTTCAACTACAAAGAAACTAATACAATCCTTCATCAACAAACGCCACAAGTTCTTGAAAAAAAGTGATTGGTATTTGGCGTGTGGGTTAGTTTACGCGGCATATATTAGAATTAATGACAAGCTATTGAAACAGAAAGCTGATTTCAACGATATCGTATTGTCCCAATTGATGAGAAATCAATATGGAAATATAAAGAAGTCCAACTTGTCTTATTGGACTAGTGTTTTGAACAATGATGTCAAAGATGAGCCCTGGATAATAGAGCTTGAAAAAATCTATATATATGGTATTAGACTGATCAATCAAGAAGAGAATGAATTGGAATCCAAGTTGGGTAAGGACTATCAGATGTATGATAAACTTGGCTCTATGGTGAACTGCCACAATGACTACTTATCGACATCTCAGAGTCAATATTACGACAACTGGTCATACAACATACTTTCACAGCTATAGTAAACGCTTTTACTCTCGTGATCTGGTGATCAAATAATATACATTAAACAACTATATCGTCAAAGTCTATGTCAAGATCATTTATTAATTCATCCATAACTCCCAAAACTCTATAACTTGATTCAGCTATTTTCTTTTCGTTGATTGCCTTTTCCTTTATCAACTTCTCATAATTGATTTTAGCATCCTTATTAGCCTTTTCGTTTTCCAAGTTTATTATGTCCTGATAAAAAACTCTAGTGACAGTTTTCAATCTCAAGAAGGGGTTACCATCGTCATTACCACTGTTCATCTTTTTCATTATCTGGGACTTTAATTCTGCTTTTTTGATATTCTCTAAATTCAACTTACGATTTCTTTCATTGACCTTAGTCATGGAACTCAAATTATTGGCAATGCTTTGTTTGTTACTGGTTTCGATTATTAGCGTTTCTAATTTATTCAATTCGTTGGCCAACTTATGAACTTCATCCAGCTTCCCCTGTTGTTTGGCGATTTTTAATTTATCCAAAATCTGAGCTTTTCGGAAAACAGCATCAAATCCATGGAAATCCTTGCTTAATTTTTGTTTACTTTGAATCATTTCATTGATTTCTTTGTCATTCAATGACTTGTCAGTTAATTCTCTTGATAACTCTTCGAATTTCTCATTTATATCGTCAGTATATTCGATGTCCTCATGGTTCTTGCTTAATTCGCCCAAATATTTGTTGAACTCCTCTTGAGTGATGTTACTATCGGAGAATACACTAATGGGGAAATGTTTAGTCTGCTTCTTATTTTGGCTAACCAATAGGTACAAATCACTTTGGAAATTGCCCACTTTATATTCTTTCTTAGGATTATGGTCAACACCAACTATTTTAATCATTCTATAATTGGGCATTCTTGTTCTGGGATTGATACCCAAGTTTACTCTGCTGTAACAATCAATTATAACTTCTTCAAAATTGGGATAGAAGCAATATTTCTGCATGAAACTTCTTCCAATGGAAATCTTGCCAATATCTGGAAACTCCGCCCTTATGTAGCTTCTGGTTTTTCTCGGAGCGTGTGACTCTTTCCATGAAGGCCTCTCGTCTTCAATTAAGTAATCATCTTCGTCATCTTCTGGTTCTTCGACATCATCAAAGTCATCCGCTTCTTCATCATCCAGATACGACACCCCAGTTTTCTTCTTAGCCCTTTGTTTCCTCAACTCTCCCAAAACACTGGTCTTTTTGTCACTGGCACCAGCCGTTTTCGATCGTTTACTACTCCTGGTAGCTTTTGTGACTTGCTGTTTATCCAACTGCTGTTGCTTCAACCTATCCAGCAAGAATTTCTTCTCGTTGAATCTTTCCATCTCCTGGGATCTATCGAAGAGGATTTGTTCTCTGGTAACTTCATCCATACCTAATAATTGTTCTCGATCTTGCTCATTCTTATACTTCCCTTCTAACGGATATGGATTGATCAATTCATCCTCGACTTCGTCATTATCTCCTCCTAATGGTTCTTCATCCTCAAACTTCCTCTTAGGCGACTCATCTTCGGAATCTGTGACTCCAGCTAAAGCTAATAAATCATCATCTAAATCTGACATGGTGAGCGTTGGAATTTTGCGAAATCTCGTCTGGAATGCTTCAGCTACGAAAGAAGAAGCATCGTTTTAGTTTGTAGGTCGGTTAGATTACACCGTCATGAAGTACCTCAATAGGTTATGCTTGAAATGAAAGGCTTGAAATGAAAGGCTTGAAAAGGAAACTACAAAAAATGGGAGATAGTAATTACTTATTTGAATCTCTAGTTGTGTTGGACTCACTGAGTAACTCTTCTGGCTTAGTTTACTCCGATATGTAGACAGTGGTGCCAAACGGTTTAAGCATCCACTGTCTGATTCCTAATGTTAGTCTTCTTTGAGTACTTCATGTCTTTATCTCTGAAACAGATTCTCTAAAAGTTCCCAGTTTAAACCTCACGGATTACTTGGACATCACATCAATTCCTTAACATAAGCATGTAAAGTAGTAACCCAATCTCAACAACTCGAACCACTAACTAAGTCTTAGAGCTACGTGTGCTAATATCATTAGTTAAATGTTGTTGTTAGGGTACTGCCCTGTTGTCGCACGTGATTTATGACTGCGAAAAGAGGTTATCAAATATTATAATTTATTACAATATATAAGTGATGATGTTATATAATACTTTTGGTGGTAGATGATTATAGCTTAACGCAACCTTCTGGCTTCTCTTTCTGATTCCATTAAACATAAGATATCGTTTTCTCTAACTGGACCTTTAACGTTTCTGACAATGGTTCTTGAGGTGTCTTCCAAGAATTCGACTCTGACTTGAGTAACACCACCTCTGGAACCGGTTCTACCTAAGACCTTGATGACTTTAGCTAAAGTAACTGGAGTTTTAGTATCCTATGAGTGTTAGTATAAGAAGTTTTGAACAAAGAAGAAATTGGTGCAAATTTGTTGAATCCCTGAGTTGCTACACTTGGTGCTTGTGACAGTTGTTTAATAGGAGCTATATCCTTATGAAGGTGCCGATATTCTCGTTGTTGTGGAGATACATTGAATTGAGTGTGTAACTTGAGTAACAGTAGGACTCCTGTAAAACCGAACAATCCAGAAAATGAGTCCAAAGTAAAGGAATTACCTTATTTTTCACTAGTACACTGACCCAACTGGCAATTTACACTAATCGATATTGCCAACATACCATTTTGTCTGATTATTTAGTATACTTAAAATGAAAATTTTTCAATACAATTTTTTTCACTTCTCAAAAATCATAAATCACCTACGCACGACTTTTGATGATAAAAATCAAATCCGGTCGTGTGCGGCTAGGGTGGGTGCTAACAAATGGGACCAATGGTGTAGAGAAGAAAGAGCAGAGAAAGAGGTGGTGCTGGTGAGGAGAGTTCATCTGTGCAGAGCTATACTGTATCGAGACTTCCGTCTCAGAACGGATACAGAAGATTCGAGTTTTAGAGTACCCAGCAGTGTTATTTACGTGAAAGGACTGTTTGATTTAGTCTCTATCAAAAGAAAGCTATCGTGTTATGGTATGGTGAGTCGTCAGAATAGAAAGGTTATTTTTCCATGATTTTTAAGTCAATTCTGAGCTTTTTCAAAATTATGTTCAAATCTGTAGTTTCTACATTTCATAGAATACTACGAGAGATTCAATTTACATTAGAAATCCTAAAAATAAACCTAAAAAAATAACACCCCTGGCGGATACCTACCCCATTCATATAGCGGGGATATCTTGAAATGAGTAATACCCAAGATTCCTATCTCCATCAATAGGTTCATCCTGAAACCGATATAACCGGTTTCTTTACATCAGCAGTCCAATTACGAAATCCAAAGTGTACATGTGTTCAAAAACTTCTAAATTGAATGACACATTCTGTGTTCGTGTGTGATTACCAACTAGTATTAGGGATTGCTCTAGATTAGTAATGTAACAAACAAAACTGCTGAGATTTCGTATTTGAGAAGAATTCAGAAGAATCTGATGGCAAATGATTGTTTTGAACCAGAAAAAACCAGATCACAATCCTTTCCTCCATAAATTACTTCCCGGTGAAAGTCATCTTTATTAGACTTGAATTGCTGTAGTGGCTTAAAAATTAAAATATAATCCATTAAATAAACTTTCTGACTAGAGCAACACGGCTGACGACTCGTTCTGAATGGTAGGGAGAGAGTCAAGCACCGAAGAGCTTTGCTACAGATTTAGGCGTTGCCATGTAGTCTCCGTATCAACGACCTACAATAATAGAATGTAGCAATAACACCTACCCCAGCTCGCAAACGGTGCACCCTTTGGGTTCAAATTACGATGACAGCTGTCATATGACTCCATGACCATTTCTGTCATTCCCTATATGTAAGCTCATAACTTCAAATTCAAATCAGGTTACGAGTTGTTCATGGCAAGTAGCAAGTACTCTTACTTACTCTTCTCTTTGGCCCACGACCTTCTTAATCTAAGCCGTACGGCGACGGACAATTGCGGCGATAAGTGGAAATAATTTCCTGGCCATATAAAAGTCACTGATTACACACTGTTTCGCATTATAGAATTGATGGCGGATCTAAGTTTAGCGAGGCGATCGTTGACGTTTCTCTTAAGCAAGAAGGTCCCACCGCTTCCAACTGAAGAGGAGAGGAAGATTCTTCCAGAGAAACTGACGAACTTGTTTTCGAAGATATTCTTCATATGGTTCGTCCCCATCTTGAATGTTGGCTATAAGAGAACTTTGCAGCCAGAGGACATGTTTCGTCTCAACGACGAGTATAAGGTGGAGAACATGACGAGAGAGTTTCATAAGCACTTTGATTATTACTTGTTGAAGTATCAACAGAAGCACATCGAGAATAAGTTAAAACAAGGTGCTTCAGATAAAGATGAAGATTTGTTGCAAGACTTCAAAGTTTCCAAGTTCATGGTGATGTGGTGCCTTTTTTTGACTTACAAGGTAAGATATACTTTGGCATGTATATTTGTGTTGTTGGCCAACATAGCCTCATGTTTGAATCCATTATTGATAAAGAAACTAATCAATTATGTTGAGGCTAGAACTTTGAATCTCACCGAAGATGTCGGCAAAGGTGTGGGTTATGCCATTGGTACGGTGCTATTAGTTTTCACTTCGGGTCTTCTTCTTAATCATGGCTTCTATCGTGGCATGTTTGTTGGAGCCGGTGTTAAAGCCGTTTTAACCAAAACCATATTGGAAAAGTCATTTAAATTGAGCGCAAAGTCTAGGCATGAGTACCCTACCTCGAAAATCACTTCCATGATGGGTACTGATGCTTCAAGGATTGACTTTGCTTTGGGCTTTCAGCCCTTTGTAATAACATTTATCGCTCCATTTATTACCATCATTGCCATATTGATTGTTAACATTGGTGTTTCTGCTTTAGTTGGTATTGGTCTTTTAGTTGTGTTTTTGGTGGGTATAGGAATTATGTCAAAGAATTTATTCGCTATGCGAGGAAAAGCTACCGTATTTACTGACTTAAGAGTTGATTACATCAAAGAGGTTTTGAATAATTTGAAGGTTATCAAGTTTTACAGTTGGGAAGAGGCTTACCATAAAAACATCAGTGAAGTTAGAGTTAAGGAAATGTCAATTCTTTATTTAATTCAATCTATCAGAAATATCATTACTGCTATCGCATTGAATTTATCAAATGTAGCATCAATGGCTGCTTTTTTGGTTCTATATGCTGTGGGTTCCAGTAAGCGTAATGCAGGCAACATTTTTTCTTCATTGTCATTATTTAGTGTTTTTAGTTCGTTGGTTTTTATGATTCCCATGGCCATAGCTGCATTGTCCGACGCTTTGATTGGTGTCGAAAGAATCGGAAATTACTTAGCTGCTGAGGAATTGGAAGAAAATGAAGGGTTAGTTGATGCTGGCACCGAGGTTGTTCAAGAAATGGAGAAGCACAATTTGGCTTTGAAAGTCAGCAATGCCTTTTTCGAATGGGAGACTTTCGAGCAAGAACAAGAGGAAGAAAAGCCTCTTGAAAAGTTGCCTAAAAAAGAGCGTAAGCGATTAGAAAAGGAAAGAAAAAAACAACTCAAGCTTGCAGCCAAGTTGAAGAAGAAAGGAAAGATCATTGATATCGACGAGAAAAGTAGTGATACCGACAAGGAAAAGAATGGCGACTCTTCGACCTTAGAAGAAGAAAGTTTCTCTGGTTTAGCCAATATCGACTTCGAAGTCAAAAAGGGAGAGTTTGTTGTTATCACGGGGTTGATTGGTTCAGGGAAGTCGTCGCTTTTGAATGCTGTTGCTGGTTTCATGAAGAGAACGCACGGTAAAGTGGATATCAACGGTTCATTGATGTTATGTGGTCAACCCTGGATTCAAAATGAGACCGTAAAGGAGAATATCATTTTTGGGTCTCCATATGATGATGGAAAATACCGTGATATCATATATTGCTGCTCTTTGGAGAGCGACTTGGAAATTTTACCTGCTGGTGATAGAACGGAAATTGGTGAGAGAGGTATCACATTATCTGGAGGACAAAAAGCTCGTATCAACTTAGCCAGGTCGGTTTATGCTTGTAAGGATATTATTCTTTTGGATGATGTCTTATCTGCAGTGGATGCTAGAGTGGGTAAGCATATTATGGAAACTTGCATTTTGGGGTTGTTAAAAGATAAAACTAGAATTCTAGCCACTCATCAATTATCCCTAATTGGGGCTGCTGACAAGGTCATTTTTTTGAATGGAGATGGTTCTATTTCTGTTGGAACATTAAAAGAATTGGAAAAAACTAATGAAGGTTTCAGGAAATTGATGACATTCAATTCCCAAAAAGAGACAGAAGAAAGTGAAGAAGAAGAAAAAGTGGACGAAGAGTTCGAATTGGAAGAGGTAAAGGAAGAAGAAAAAGAGTTTATCCAACGTCAATTAACTCGTTCAACATTCAAATCAAGTAAAACCGTTGATGCCTTAGATGAAGAGGCAATTCACAAAGAATATAATTTGGATAAGACAGTCAATGGTAGAATCACCGAAGATGAAGTCAAAGCAACGAATGGAGTTGGGATTGGGGTATATTATAAGTACTTCAGACTTGGTGAGGGTATATTCAAGTACAATTCCAATATTTGCTTAATAGTCCTCACAGCAGCCATTGGGACATTTTGTACCTTATTCACTAACACCTGGTTATCGTTCTGGACAGAATATAGGTTCTCCGGAAGAGGAAATGGATTTTACATTGGGATCTATGTCATGTTCACCGTGTGCTCATTTATCTTCGTTGCTTTGCAGTTCACCGTTTTAGGTTACAGTACCAATCATGCTTCTAGAAAATTAAATATTCTAGCAGTGGAAAAAGTGTTGTACTCACCAATGTCCTATTTGGACACCACGCCTATGGGAAGAATTTTGAATAGGTTCACTAAGGACACTGATGTTCTAGACAATGAATTAGGAGATCAAATACGATTCCTCAGTTTCATCGTTTCGAATTTTATTGGGGTGTTGATCTTGTGTATAATCTATTTGCCTTGGTTTGCTATTGCTATTCCGCCAGTCGGTCTCATACTTTATTTGATAGCTGAATACTATCAAAGCTCTGCTAGAGAAATTAAAAGAATAGAGGCGGTACAAAGATCATTTGTTTTTAATAATTTCAACGAAACCTTAGTGGGTATGAATACGATCAAAGCCTATCATTCAGAGAAGAGGTTTTTGGATAAGAATGATGAAAATCTCGATAGAATGAATGAGGCATACTACTTATCGATTGCTGCGCAACGTTGGGTAGGTATTAATTTGGAATTCATGGCATGTTTGTTGCCTATAACTGTTACATTATTGGCAGTTTTCCGAGTTTTCAAAATTTCTGCTGCTTCAACTGGTTTGGTTGTTTCCTATATTTTGTCAATTTCTGGACAAGTTGCATTTTTCATTAGAATCTTCTCTCAGGTTGAAAACGGTATGAATTCTACTGAGAGGTTGTTTGATTTCGCTTTTGATTTGGAGCAAGAAGCACCTTACAGAATCAAAGAAACTGCTCCTGCAGAAACTTGGCCCGAAAACGGTAGCATTGACTTCAACAATGTTTCGTTGGCTTATAGACCAGGATTACCTTTAGTGTTAAAAAACTTGAACTTCAAAGTCAAAGCTCAAGAGAGGATCGGAATCTGTGGTAGAACTGGAGCAGGAAAGTCATCTATCATGACGGCGCTATACAGAATTTCAGAATTGTCTGAGGGAAGTGTCAAAATTGACGGCATTGACATATCTACGTTAGGATTGAAGGAATTAAGATCGAAGTTGTCTATCATACCTCAAGACCCTGTATTGTTCAAGGGGTCACTTAGAAAGAATTTGGATCCGTTTCATGAACACACGGATTCAAAATTGTGGGATGCTTTGAGGAGAGCCGGTTTGATAGATATTTCTAAATTAGAAGCAGTGTCCAAACAATCCAAGACCGATGAAAACGTACATAAGTTCCATTTGGACCAGTCGGTTGAGGATGACGGTACAAACTTCTCCTTGGGAGAGAGACAATTAATTGCATTAGCTAGAGCTTTAGTCCGGGATAGTAAGATTTTGATTCTAGATGAAGCCACATCGTCAGTGGATTATGAAACTGATGCTAAGATCCAA
This sequence comes from Yamadazyma tumulicola, assembly GCA_030578535.1. NCBI lineage: Eukaryota > Fungi > Ascomycota > Pichiomycetes > Serinales > Debaryomycetaceae > Yamadazyma > Yamadazyma tumulicola. The sequence continues at coordinate 201,003 of JAJMSJ010000015.1, read as the reverse complement.
AAAACCATTGTCAACGAATTTGGAGGCTGTACCATTTTGTGTATTGCTCACAGATTGAAGACGATTGTGGACTATGACAAAATCTTGGTGTTGGACAGAGGTGAGTTGAAAGAGTTTGATACTCCTTGGAACTTGTTCAATGTCAAGGATGGTATATTTCAACAGATGTGCATTAGATCCAAGATAGAGGCTGAAGATTTCGTTAGAAAGAATTAAAAGTTGTAAAGTAAAACTTGCTTGTATATAGTTTAATTTACTAAGATTACTGATATTTGTATTTGCGACGAAGTAGAGACCGTAGAGACCTTCTGTGATCTGTTTTGTGACACAAAAGTGAATTTTTGATCTATAAAGACCATGATTTGTGGCTGCGGAAACAATATAACCATTTCCACAAATATGATAGTTATTTTTGTGTTGATTTCGTTGGTGTTGTCGTTGTATGTGCCCGAAAATGGCGACGACTGGACATTGTTGAAACCTGAAACTGTTGCAGGTGTTCAAACAATTCCATTTAACTTTGGTTTAGTTGTCACCTTGTTAGACGATGAAGTTAGTCCTGAAGCAGAAGAAGGATCTGGGGTTAATGCTTTCCAAATTGATGATGGACAAGTTCAAAAGCGACCAGAGGATTCTTCCTCACCTATTGAAAATGTTCCAGACCACCAATCAACTCCAGTAAAAGCTATCGCCTGTATCAATGAAAATACATTACTGATGACTTTGAAGGGGGGAATCTTGAGGGATTCCAATAACAGAATTGGTACCATTGTTTCAAACAGACAGTTCCAATTCGATGGTCCTACCCCCCAATACGGTGCTATTTACGCTAACGGCTGGTCTATCGATGACTTGGGTAATTTGAACTTGGGAGATAGTTCAACCTTTTACCAATGTGCTTCAGGGGACTATTACAACTTGTATGATCAACAAATTGATGAACAATGTAATGAAGTCAACTTGAAAGTTGTTGGATTAATCGACTGTTAGATTAGCCCATGGAGAATACAACAATATTGCGCTTTAGTTTCGCCAATGTACTAGAATTACGAGTTTATAGTTCCAAAGGTGTATGAAATTTTCCATCTCTGGATTTTGGGGCGAAATCTTGTTGGGTATTGTACTTATTCCTGGATAGAGGGTTCCGGAAAATTTTCAAAGCGCCGACGGAAAAACTATACTGGCCGGAGTTCGAATTTATCCGAGACTCTCGAAAATAGATGGATCGTCCCTAGCGATACTCCCAGTTGAATGATACAGCCAATATGATTTGGGTATACGAATATAGCCAATGACTAGAAAAGCTAGAACATCCTCCAAACCTAATAGTATGATCGTATAGGAAATTACGTGCAAAATTGGCGGACGCTGGGTTATATTAGGATAGTGTCATATACAATTAATCAGGGCGAAAGACTCTGTTTTGCCAATGTTGACCGATTACAGTAACAATGAAGACATCACAAAAGTCACTGATTCATCCTTTTTTAAAAACCTGGCAATCACGTCCCCAATGATCAGGCGTTGTAAAGTTTTATACATCTCCTTAGGGTATGAACTTAAGTCAGGTTTTAAAAAATCAAAGGATCTGACGCAAGATGATGTCAGCAATACAAGGAGGGGTGAGGTGTAGGCCAATGGCGGACTTTAGAGGGTTTATTGGCCGTTGGGGAACCATCAGGAAAAACTTTAATGCGGGTTAGTTTCTTTTTGAAATATGTCGCAACAGGTGATTTTTTCCTTGAAGTCATCATGTTCGGTTTGAACAGGTCGTCACACCACAGCATAAAAAATTCTGATTCTTAACCAGTGGACCTATCAACATATTTTGCAGCATTTCTTCCTCCTTGCGTTAAGGATTGACGTTCCAATTCTATTTAGCTGAACCGAACTGGCGTTATAATGAGTCGGCTAAGAGGTTGTCCCCTCTCATATCACTTGAGCTAAATTGTTATATTATTTTGTTCGCTCAAAGACCTATGGGACGTCCTAAACTAGTCTCCTTAGAACTTTAGGCTTCTTCTGTACTTTGTATTTTCCCAGTCCCTCTATAGTATGCATCGTAAATCGATTTCGACGAGTTGACATATTTGACCTATTTGATTTATCGTGGATGACAATCCTTTTAGTTTCATAACTGCTCATTCTCTATCCTTCCCACATTTTTTGTGAAAAACGAATGATTTTTGAACCCTCCGTTAAAAATCCTTTAGAAGCTTTCTAACGGTACCATCAAGAAGAATGAAGACGCAACGATCAACTTGTTCCAACGTTCGGTCATCTAGTTAAATAATCGATTACCATCAATAAAGCTTAATTCGGTTTAAGTTTTAAAACCAATCGGCGGCAGGAAATTACAGATACGATTACGAAACATCCGTAAATTATCTCATCTGCACCAAAAGACTTGAGTTGGAGTAATTTTGGTGGGTTCTTAAATCATCAGGTGTTTACGGAGAAGTCAGGACGTTCCCCACAAATCAAAATTGTCGGTCACACCACATCCCACATCATTGCAAGTTCTCTTTCCATAAACTAATTAACAGGAGTTGGACTATCTATCTCCTTCCGGGAGGCTGAGGTACGTTGGGGCATTCATCCTCTAGACGTTGATCTTGCCAATCTGCAATATGTCAACGAGAGTAAAAACCCTCTCAACAGGATAATCCGACATTTTTCATCTCCAGAGGTTTATTGCTTCCCCAATCCGTTACTGCCTATTTTATGTCGTGTACCATGGGGTGAGTCTTGGAATTCTCGGATTAACTCTGTTGCACATACAGGAGGTGGTGTGTAATTGGAATATACTGACAGAAAAATTTTTCCGGCAAACAAGCTTTGGGCAACTATAAAAGCTAGGGCAATTCCTGAAATTTTGTTTCTTCAGTTAATAAGCTTTAATACATTTTACTATATTTTACTTTAGAACATTTATCAAATATGTCTGATAGTGGTGTTCAAACTCCCGTTGATAACACTTCGGTGGTAGAACATAAATTTGAAAAGACCAATTCAAACGGGGAGGAACCTCAGTTTCCAGAATTACCTGAAAAGTCCTTCAAAGACTACTTGTCAATTTCCGTCTACTGTTTGTTGGTTGCTTTTGGTGGGTTCGTTTTCGGATTCGATACAGGTACCATTTCTGGGTTTGTTAACATGGAAGATTTCTTAAGAAGGTTCGGTCAAAGACACGATTCTGGAGAATATTATTTATCTAATGTTAGAGTTGGGTTGATTATTTCCATTTTCAACATTGGTTGTGCCGTTGGAGGGATTTTCATTTCCAAGACTGCTGATTACGGCAGAAGAATCGCTTTAATGATTGCTATGGCTATTTATATTGTCGGTATCATTATCCAAATTGCATCCCAGCACGCTTGGTATCAATATTTCATCGGTAGGTTGATTACTGGTTTGGCTGTCGGTACTACTTCAGTCGTGTGTCCAATGATGATTTCCGAGACTGCCCCAAAGAAAGTAAGAGGTACTTTGGTCGTTTGCTACCAATTGTTTATCACTTTAGGTATCTTTTTGGGTTACTGTACTACTTACGGTACCAAGACTTATTCCGATTCAAGACAATGGAGAATCCCATTAGGATTATGTTTTGCATGGGCAATCTTTTTAATTGCTGGTATGGTTTTAATGCCTGAATCTCCAAGATATTTGGTTGAAGTAGGAAAAATCGAAGATGCCAAACATTCTATTTCCAAAGCCAACAATATTTCCCCAGAAAACCCTGCTATACTTGCTGAAATCGAATTGATTCAAGCTGGTATTAACAGAGAAAAATTGGCTGGTCATGCCTCTTGGGGTGAATTGTTCACTGGTAAACCAAAGATTTTCCAAAGATTATTGTTGGGGGTGATGTTGCAGTCTTTACAGCAATTAACTGGTAACAACTACTTTTTCTACTATGGTACCACGATTTTCAAAGCTGTTGGTTTAGAAGACTCATTCGAAACCTCAATTATTTTGGGGGTTGTTAACTTTGTTTCCACCTTTGCTGGTATTTGGGCTATTGAAAGATTTGGAAGAAGAGTTTGTTTGTTAGTTGGTTCCGTTGCTATGTTCATCTGCTTCATTATCTATGCCGTTTTAGGGTCAGTCAACTTATACATCGACGGAACTGATGGTCCCACTAACAAACCAACAGGTAATGCCATGATTTTCGTTACCTGTTTGTTCATCTTCTTCTTTGCCTCCACTTGGGCCGGGGGTGTTTATGCAATTGTTTCTGAAACCTACCCATTGAGAATCAGAGCTAAAGGGATGTCAATTGCTACTGCTGCTAATTGGTTATGGGGATTCTTGATCTCATTCTTCACCCCTTTCATTACCGCTAAAATCAATTTCTATTATGGTTTTGTTTTCAGTGGTTGTTTGTTATTTTCCATCTTTTACGTTTACTTCTTCGTTTCTGAAACTAAAGGTTTGAGTTTAGAAGAAGTAGATGAATTGTATTCTCAAAACATTCCTCCATTTAAGACTGCTGGTTGGATTCCTCCAAGCAGAGCCGAACAAGCTAGAGCTTCTGGATTCCAAAAACACGAAAACGTCTCCGATGAAGCTTAATCAAATTTGCATGATTGTATAGACAACGATTAATGATACGTTAGTACTTGAAATTTCTTCTATGTTCGTTTCTTAGTGATAACAGAGCTATAAAGCCAATTATGTCTTCAGCGTATTACCCCAATGCCTCCAATTTGCAGACAGTTTATATCTTTAGAGAGAATATTGAAAACTAAATGTTTCGCAATTTTAAATCACAAAAGAATGGATACTACCGATTTTTTCACTCCTTTGAAACAGCTACCTAATAAGACTATTACCTTTCAACCACGGGAAAGACAGTCAGAGCCACAAAAAGTCCCAGAACCCAAAAATCTCCCGTCTTTTTCGGATATCGAAACACTCAATAGACTAAATTTACCAAGTAAGTTTCCTACCAAAATCAACACCACCTTATTCAATAACTCCACACCTTCTAAGGCAATATATTACAAACCCCCATCGTCATCTACAGATCCCCGATTTGGGTTGAAGAATGTCATAACCCCTAAGAGTATACGATTAAATCAGCCTCGGATAGACGAAAATGACAGCGAGCCTATTGCTAGCGGGGATTGGATCAATCCGGTTTTGGAGTTGGCATTAAAACGCCAAATAAACAAAGAAGCTCTAGCTAAACGAATACTAAAGTCGGTGTTGGCGTTAGTTTTCTTGCATTTACTTAAACGAGTGATTAAAATGGCAGCTAAATTCGACTTGTCTCAAGTCTTACACGTTATGGACGCTATGTTGGTGGTGAACATCGTTCATAGCGTGACGAAGTTGATACGTGGCCAGGATCAATGCTTGGACTTGCCCTTAAACAACAAGCAGCGAGGAATGTTGGGGTTGAAGCTCATTGAAGGAAACGATCTTAAGGTAGATCATGAGAAGTATCCCAAAGATGTAAATATCAAGACATAGGAATATATAAGGGTAGAAATGGACGAGTATCTCTCAGCATACCGACTTTTCGTGCCAAAGAAAAAAAAGAATTGCGCCAGCCAGGAATCGAACCAGGGACATATGTATGGGAAACATATATTTTACCACTAAACTACTAGCGCTTTTATCGTTAAAGATTTGAAAATAGTTTGTAATACCGAGGTAAACTATCTGAATCACTGCAGAGTTTAGCAGGAGTGATAGTACCACTATTCCCCACAAAAGGCGGTGATGGGTGTGGATGACACCGCCTAAATGATACTGCTCAGGTTTTAGTGAATGACTGCGAAATCCAAAACTTCATGTGCTTCTGAGTATTTACGGGGACTTGTGAATTTCGGGATAAACTCAAACTAGATGGAGCCTATTAGAGACTTTGAAGAGGCATTTGAGGTTGTGAAGGTCAATGAAAATCAATACCGTGGCAAGTACCCGTTGCGATTGCCATTGCCATCTGCCAGAGGGGTTTACGGAGGAAACACTATTGCTCAAACCTTGAAAGTAGCCATTGCTAGCGCACCACCGAATTATGTCCCACACAGTTTTCATTCATTTTTCATAGCTCCTGGCAAAGCGACCATTCCCATGGAGTATGAAATCATTGACATTGGCTCTTCCGAAGAACTCTTTATCAAAAAATCCATTCAAGCGTTACAGAAGGGGAAGATCAAGTTCACCGCTACAGTATCGTTGATAAGAAATGATATCAACTTCAACACACCAAAGAACATAGAATTCCAACGGAAACCCAACGACTTACACTACAAGTATAATCCTGATGAAATTCACAACTTGGTTCACACTGATTATATCAGAAATGCTTATAGTGAAGAATTTATCGACTATAAGTTAGTACCGGAGGAGAAGCAGCAGAGTCCAGCCGATCGGTGGATCAATGTGTGGAGTGGTACCGTGCACACAGGGAAACACTTTAAAGACCCCATGAGCCATTTTGTGGGATTGGCCAATCTTAGCGATTCCGTCTTCTTGACAACCTTAGCCCGTATCCTACATGCACCGTGGAACCCCACAGAAACCAGATCATTCGAGGAAGTAGATTTAGACAAAGATGCAAGAATGTGGATGAACATATCGTTAAATGCGTTGCATATATTCCATTATAATGCCATGTCTTTAGATCATCACATTTACTTTCATACCACCAATGCAAACGACTTCAACGTCGCTGGAGACTGGTTGACTTTCAACTATCAGGCTCGCCGTGTGCTGAATAACAGAACGTTGGTTAGAGGATATTTTTACAACAAATCAGGCAAACATATTGCAACCGTTATTCAGGAAGGATTGACATTGAGCTTTAAAGGTTTCGAAACCATTCCCGAAGAAACCACCAATTATCAGGATTTGAAAGTGAAATTATAGTTGTTATATAGTGTATAAACGGTAGGAGCACTACTGGTGATAGTGCGAAATTCTCAGTTCAAAAATTTTCTGAAACTTCATGTCGATATTGAAGAAGTTACCAACGCGAGAAAGACTTCTCCAGGTGAAGAAGTTGTCGAGTGAGATCTTCGGTGAGACATTCAATCCTAATAATACTCGAAATGGTTTAAAAATCTTGAGGAAACCCTTACTTGGACCTGAAATGGTCAATTATTACGGAAGAAACGATTCGCTACCTACGTTCAAAGATTTCAAAAAATGGTTTCCCGAGTTGAAATTAGTGGATCCTCGTGAAGAAACGAGGGTGAAGATGGTTGCAGACAGGAAAAAGAGAAACAAGGGGGCACCTAAGAAGAAATCTAAGTGATGAGTGAGTTGAGAGTTGCACGAGTACATGTATATAATAATAAATCAAATCTAGAAAGCCATTAAGATGTTCATCAGGGAACAGAAATGGATATTGAAGTATATTCAAGAGTATTAATCTGAGTATAGTACATATAAATATAAAAAATTGTCGTGGTTTTCGTTTGAAAGGAACTCACTGGCCAGCTATTGCTGCAGACTTTGTCTCCGTTTGTTGATGAATGTATCAGTGTAGTCATCCACCGGTCGTTTGGTGTCGACAACTTTATCTTTCGTTAAATGTAACGATTTCAATTCCCATGAGTCCTCAGTCTCAATCACGATTTCAGACTTTCCAACTATCGTCCCTGTAGGAATGACAGTAACCGAATTGAAATCAAATACGAAAGAATGGAACTCAGTCTTCACAAAAATGTTACTTTTGTTGTCGACGTCAATATCTAATATTCTCTCTGTGTGAATGATATTTGTCGGCACCAATTCCGAGTCGATGAATTTTAGTAACACAATGGAGTTTTCGTTTCGAATCATCAAGTGGGAGTCGTCAATCACCGAAACTTGGTTGATCATGAAACTTACATTAGTACCTAAAGTCTTCATGTAGGTGAAGGTGGTGCCATCATAATATCGCTTCCAGTAGTTACAGTTAAATTTTTTGAAATGGAACCTTTTGGTTATTCTGAAACTGGCGATTGACAACATAAGTACTTCTAGTTCGTTATTGTCACTACTGACTATAAGGAGTACGTCCTGGCCGTCTTGAACAATCGATGTACAAAAGTATGGCCAATTACTCAACTCTATGGGTGGATTACCGTAAATACCATCAGTGAGCCAGTCGATGTTGATAAGAGCATCCCCCTGAGGAATCTCGTTAGGTTTGATGGTTCTATTGTAATTTATACCGAGGGACGGAAGCACCTTTAAACAGAATCCAAATAAATTGTCCATATCGTTAAAGTACACCAACCAGTTCCCTGACGACGTCCACGTAAGACTGAAGTTGGATGACAAAAGTGGGTCGGGCAACCTGAATCGGTATAGAACAGAACTTTGAGAACCTGAATTGTAAAAATGATACACCACCGGATGGTCGTCACTAATTTGAGGAGACCGGCTGGTGAACACTAGCGACCATATGTTCTCCGTTGGATGGTATATCGGTGACTTGGAGATAGGTTTGGAAATGGTCCATAAAATGTGGGTACAGTCTAAACTGTAGAGTTTCACCTGGAGGAAGCTCTTCGTATACACGAGAATTTGCTTGCAATTGACATAGGCCCCTTCAGCAGTATCTACAGCGTCATATGGTATAGGAACGGGCTGGATCCAGTAGAATTCTTCAATACCAACATCAGCTGGCTGGCGAATTATCATGGGTTCCTCCTGACGAATATCAAAAATTACCACCATAGTATGACTAGTTACCACAACCGCTATCTTTGTGCTATCATTCGATGTCACATGCTCCCATCGTATCCTCCCAATTGACAATTTATCATTTCGTGGGACATTGTCATGTAGATTATAGCTTCGTATTTCTCTTTTGTTTTGGAGCAAATACACCTTTAGAGTCCCTAGTCCTTCATTAATCACCGCCATATACTTCCCACACTCAGATACTGCCCGTACAACCGCCGCAACACCCCCTGTTCGGGAGACTTCCATGGTACTAATGGTGATAGTTTTGCAACCTCAATGCGCACTCAAAATAAACAAACAGGATGGGACCTAAAAGGAGAACAAAAGGAATAGATAAGAGTTCCAAAGGCGCCCAGGCACCAAGAAAGGTGCCACAGACAGTGTCGGGACTGACAAAGGGTAGGGGCGAGAATGAAAACCCCAGTTCCAGCCAGAGTAGCAGTCAGAGTCAAAAACCCTCGATTTTTAACAGAAGTAATCGACTAGAGGGAATGTTTTCCCAGTCACAACTGCAAAAACGCCTCTCGATGTTTGAGGAGGATGAGGGATTCATGTATAAGAGATCTCAGGACGACGGGTCCGGTGGTACCCGAAAGTCGAAGCAGATTTCCACCCCGATATCGAACTTAAATAAGGCGTTGGATAGTCTAAACTCTCCTAATTTCGTGGAGGAATTTGACGATTTTGATCATGATGATAGCAGGGCTTCTGAAAGGAAGGTCGGAAAACTTTCCTCTCCCATTCGTCCCCGTTATGACCAGGGATTCCGCACTCCATCGGACGAATATATGGAACAAGTGTCTCATCACACTATTGAGTTAATTGACGATTCAGAACCTTCACGACGGAGTAAGGCTTCGAAAAGTAACAAGAAGTCCAGGAATAGTAAGTCAGATAGAAGGTCTTCATACATAAATCGGGGAAAACGAATACTGTCCATCGGCAATGGGTTTATGGGATTGCCTCATGATGATGTTTCGCCAAAGGATTACTTCAAGTTGTTGGACAATTCGTTGCCTGAGCCTCACAGGATGAAGCAATTATTGATATGGTGTATCAACCGAAGAATCAACGACGACAAACAAAGAATGAAGACGTTAAGTGGCGAGGATCTAGATGCATTCAAGATAGCCCAGGTGATTAAAGATGAGATTCTTTCCGACCTACGAGAGGGAAATATCAATACCAGCTGGTATAACAACAATAGCAGCTCTCCAGATGGTGGTGGTAAAGGAATAATAGCCAACAAGGAGATTTTGTTGCCCAATCCCTTGAACCAGGTCACTCAAGATAACATCAAAAGATTCACTAAGGAATTAAAGCTACTAAAGCGAGAGAAGACTGAATGGCAGAAAGTTTTCGACAAAGAGATCAAAAAGATAAACAAACTATCAATTAACTTCAATGACATAGCAAGGGAAAAGGTCGAGAGCTATTTCATAGCGAAGTCCCAGTTTGATGGTTATAAGCTGGTAATTGAAGAAGAAATCATCAGTGATATAGAGGAACGTCATAACGAGATCCTCAATAAGTTTCTGAATGACATTGAGGTGTCAATTGGTAGATTATTCAATTTGACACATAAATTAATGAAGATCAATGAAATTGTTGAAAATTATAAGAAGAGAGTGGTGAATCCTAAAATCGACAGTCTTTCCGAGGACTATTTCAACCGATCTAAATTGGAAAGTATTGCTACTGACACTACGAATATATGGCCGGTGCCGAACAAGACGATATCAATCAAGGATGTACTCACGGGGATGATAAGGTTGGAGTACAATAAGAGTAGTTGAGTAGATGGTGGATGTAAGATATGGACGGTGAGAGCAAGGAAGATGCTTTAAGGTATAAGAACAAGATTAGAATGGAGGAGTGTAAGAGTAGAATAAGAAGGAGGGTAGAAAAGTATGAAAGTGAGTAAGAGTGTGAGTGTATGATTAAGAGTGTGAGTAAGAGTGTGAGTAAGAGTGTGAGTAAGAGAGTGAGTGTATGAGTAAGAGAGTGAGTGTATGAGTAAGAGAGTGAGTAAGGGCGTGAGTAAGAGAGTGAGTGTATGAATAAGAGTAGGAGTAAGAGTATCTGAGGTATAAGAGTAAAATATGCCGAATAAGACAGCGAGAGTGAGATAAGGATACTCAGTTGTTTAAACTGAATTCTAAGGATAGTCAATATTACGACGAACAACAAGGTGACTATGAGAACAATCGTCATTGATACTTATCTAAAACATTCCCAACACTCTTGACCTTCATACGAGTCACTGTGGGGAACATCGTATACATCACATCTCCCTCAAAATTTTCAGGCACCCCACTACAATTCCTTCCGGCCCCTCTAACTGCAATATACCCCTCCCTTCTCTTTCCCACTATAAATAACCCTTAACCCCTTTTGTAGTAACAATATAAATCCTCCACACTATGCGCATCATTTTACCTCCACTTTAGAACGAACAAGGCAACTTTACCAACCTTAAGACCTTAATTGGCAGGGAGAAATAGAATGGAATGAAGAATGAAGGGTTTGCTACGTTTAATCCGCCCCAGACGCTCTTTGAACAAGCCGTTTTCCTCCCAATCTTCGTTATTGGCTACTAAACAGCTGAGGATGTTAATTGGGGTAACGCTATTTGTGATTGTGGCCATACAATTTTATTTGGTCCAGTTTTCATCTGCCACCCCTATAAGGATCTATAGTTCCAGCAGCACAAGCGTTAGTAGAAAACTGGTGGAAGAGTATTACCAACATATTTTATCGTTAGTGAATTCCTTCGACAATAAAAGAATATTCACCCAATTACTGGCAGCGGATTATGATTTTTATGACGAGTCTACTAATGTAGTGGGAACGGCTGGTTTCACTCCTTTAAATCGTTACCAGAGACAACCTTATGTTGCCAACGGTTATATCGGCAGCAGAATTCCAAATTTGGGCCAGGGTTTCGCTTTCGACCACCAAAATACTGGAAACATGCTACAAGGGTGGCCCGTGTTCAATAAACGGTACGCTGGAGCATTTGTAGCCGGGTTCTTTGATATCCAGAAGAATACCACCGGTTCGAATTTTCCGGAACTACGTGAAAATGGATACGAGAGTATTATTTCTGCTGTGCCACAGTGGACATCTTTGCAGATATCAGCCACTATCAACGGGAGTACGTTTACCTTGGACCCCAGCTTAGATATCTATGGCGAGATTTCTCATTATATACAGTCTTTATCGTTGCAAAACGGCATTGTTACCACTGAGTTCACCTGGTTGAACACTCTAAGGATCAAATATGAGGTTTTGGCTCACCGGAAGTATGTCAATTTGGGAGTGGTGAGATTGCAGGTCAATAATCTTAACGAGACGGAGGTTTCAGTAACTGTTAAGGACATTTTGGACTTTAACACCGCTCAACGGTGCCAATTGGTAGAAACTGGCATAGATGAAACTGGGATTTATATCACCTTCCAGCCTAATGAGATCGACTACATCAATGGCACTATATATTCAACTTTGCATACCAGCGTGAATATTGACTCCGAAAAGTCTACAACTTCGAGTACAGCATCCCAGGAAATGCGTTTCAATTTGAAGGGTTTGGGGGCAGCGTCGTTTGATAAGTTCGTTGGTATAGTGACTACAGATTTTGAGCCTAATCAGTTGAAGTCCAGCTCTGATGTGTTGAATTTCGCCAAAACCATCGCTACAACATTTGATAAAGATGGCAAGAGCGCCATTAAGTCCCATATCAACACCTGGCAAGAATCCTTAATGTCATCTCCTACAATAACATTTCTCGATGACCCTTTATTGACATTGGCTGGAAGAGCATCACTTTTCCATTTGGCTGCCAATACTCGTCCTCAAGCTCAAGGTGTAACTGCAGCCTTGGGAGTAAGTGGGTTATCATCAGACTCTTATGGTGGTATGGTATTTTGGGATACTGATCTTTGGATGTTGAGTGGATTGCTACCATTCCTTCCTCATCACGCTAAGAGTTTGGTAAACTATAGATTGTACACCCATCAGCAAGCCAAAAAGAATGTTCTTGAGGCTGGGATGACGACAAGTGATAGTGCAAATGCTCCTAAGGTTGGGGCGGTGTATCCCTGGACTAGTGGAAGATTTGGCAATTGTACCGCTACGGGCCCCTGTTTGAACTACGAGTACCATATCAATGTGGCCGTTCCGTTTTCTGCCTGGCAAGTATACTTGAGCGGTAATGGCGACGACGAGTACTTGAAGACAGTGGTATGGCCGCTAATGTTAGACGCAGCACTATTATTGAGTGATTACGTTGAATACAACGTCACTCTACAACAATATACCACCCTGAACTTGACAGACCCCGATGAATATGCTAATCATGTTGATAATGGTGCCTATACCAATTCTGGAATTTCGTTGTTGATGAAGTATGCCATTGATATGGGGAAACACTTGAATGAAGAACTCCCGAGTAAGTTCACCAACATTGCAGGAAATGTCCATTTGCCTAATTCCAATGAGGATGACAGTTCTGAAAATATCACTCTAGAGTATACTGGTATGAATTCTTCAGTAGAGGTGAAACAAGCCGATGTTATTATGATTACCTATCCGTTGGAGAACGAGGCTATATCTGAAGATCAGGCTTTAAGGAATATGCAGTTTTATGCCATGAAACAAGTGAGTTACGGGCCAGCCATGACGTTTCCCATCTTTTCCATTGTTTCTTCGTCTCTTTCCAAAACTGGATGCTCATCTCAATCTTATATCTACAAAGCTGTTCAACCATTCTTGAGGGGACCATTTGGCCAGTTTTCCGAGCAAAATAACGATGACTTTGAAACCAATGGCGGAACGAACCCAGCGTTTCCATTTTTGACTGGCCATGGAGGGTTCTTACAATCAATTCTTCAAGGTTTAACAGGGTTGAGGTTTGATTACGAGGTAGATAAGCAAGGAAAGATTGAACGAATGTTGAAGTTGGACCCCACAGAGTTGCCAGCTTTCCCTAATGGAGTGGAATTTAACAGCATCAAATACTTGAACCAGACAATTTCACTATCTGTGAACAGTGACTACTTTACTGTCCATCATGCCGGTTCATTTGGTGATAATCAACAAAGAAGCATCACCCTCAAGATTGGTTCCAGAAATGAAAACGCTGGGAAGTATGTATTGAGTCCAGGTCAATCATTGAAGCTCCCGGTTTTCAAGTTAGGACCTGCTGTGGCTAACACTTTATCGGAATGTGGCTTGGCCACCTTTACTAACATTACTGATGGAATTAATGGCGATAGTAGTTACCTGATGAATGATGGCGATAACTTCACTCACTGGCAGTCGAAATCGAATCAAACTGCCAAAATCTTGATAGACTTGAAACAATTCAAGAACATCACTACCGGAACAATTAACTGGGGAGATAAACCACCTACTACCTGGTCGTTGTCAAAATTCACCTTGGACAAAGAGTGGGAAACTCCTGAAGTACTAGGAACTGTGGATTTTGGCAATGACGTAGTACTGAAGTATTCATTTTTCAGGAGAGCCAGTGACGTTGTATCACAAGAGAAGGCCTTTGTTACAGTTCTAGATGGAGCTGTCGAAGTAACAGCACCTTTCAACCAAAATGAGTATCGTCAAGTAATGGTGCCTTCAACATTCAATTTCACAACGTTCAGCTACCCTGAAGGGATTTGGTCGAGATTTTTACTATTGGAGTACGACGGGGTCCACGATTCTGATGAGGTAGAGGATTCTTTAACGGGAGGTGGTAAGATTTATGAGATTCTGTTGGGTTAGAGTTCGCTAGACACTTTAAAGTGCTGCTCAGGAGGTAAAAAGTTGGTGGCATTTAGTGTCATTTTTTTTATCTATACAAGTCGTTTGCCGGCTATAATTACAGATACGGAAAAGGAAGTAAATACTCAAGACAGTAGATCAATAGTAGTTTCAGTTACATATAATACAGTTAATCCCAAAAACATTCCACACCTCCATTAACAAGAAAACGTCGCCGCGACATTTATATATCACATAGAGTTATAGTTTGTTACCTTATTTGATATTGATCGTTGTTTCTTCAATACTTCAAATGTATGGTATATACCTTGGTATATTAGTCTTCTTGGCATTAATTCTCGGAGTAGCTACAAATTTGGTTCCACGCAGTGGAAGTATTGCTGCTATCGCTAGTATTCTAGCCGCCTCATCTGAAGCTGTTAAGTCTTATTGGGTGCCCATTGTTTGTCAAGACCTCAACACAACTCGGTGTCAATACTTAATTAAAGGTAATTATTTGGTTCAGTCTATTTGTTTGGTTGTTTTTGTTTATGTAATATTCAAAATGTCCATCAATAAGTGATTAATAAGCTAGTCATATACATTGATTGGAATATATATTTAATTCTCCCATTCTTGTATAGGCTCCTAATGTCCTAGGAATATCTGGTGCGAATTTAGGGGTGAAAAATTCTATTAGTTGAAAGAAATGGAATATCAATTTGTATTTTATGATGGGGGATAACAACCTCGTAAATGAAAAAGGAGAGCCAGTTGTCAATGATATTGATATGGCTGATTGCCTTCCACTAGAAGTTTTAACCAATTTGTCTAAATGTCGTGAAATTGAACGTAAACGTGCAAGAATGGAGGTAGATGAAAGAATGCCGAAAGGCAGAAAAGAAAAGAAACAAGGCGGTAAAGCTGAAGATGAACCAGTTAGTTTGACAAGAAGGTACCGTGTATATTCTCTTCAAGACAGAGAAGCCTTTTCTCTGGATGGATCGAGAAACCCGGGACACCTATCTCTTCTATTGCCAATTCTTTAGGTATTCTGAATCGTACAACTCAAAAATGGGTCAGAGAGTATAGAGAGTCTGATGATGGTAAACTTCCTCTCCCAAAAGTTAAGGGTAATTCTAAACTAAAAATCCAAGTATTAGTAGAATCATTTCAGCCCGTGGATACAGACTTTTATATCTTCCTCCTTTCTCTCCTGAACTCAATCCTATTGAACCATTTTGGTATCTTGTCACAACCAAACTTAAAAGAGAACAGCTCTTGGAAAAGAAACATTAACTCAGAGAATTACTGATGCTGCAAATTCTGTACCACTTGAATATATACAAATCTCCATTCAGCATTCTGTCAACTGCTTCTCCAGCTGCTTAGAAAGAAAACCACTCTAAGTACGAATTGTGCAAATTCCTGGTATGAATTCGTTTTCTTCATACTACGAGTTATTAATTTCAGAAAACGAATGTTGGTAGTTCGTATTGATTTTGTTTTCCAATGCGGCTAATTTGATTTTCTACTACGAATTTTTGCACCTTTAGGGCGAGAATTCTTATCGAGAATTCTTATCATTTTGTTTTCGAATTTTTTATATTACCATAGCGTAATTTCTTTATATTAAATACACATTTTTTAAGTTATATAGCGACTTCTCTCATTTTCTCTTACGAATAATTTCTACAATGGCACCGAAATTTCCAATTTTGCAGTGCCTATTTTTATATTGATGCAGCGAATTATTGAGTGTGCTGAGGAAATTTTAGATTGTAAGGGAACGACATCCTGTTAATGTATTAATGTAGGTGCGGTTTATAAGTGGGATTAACTGTAAGAGGGTATAGAAATTCCTCAGAAATAAAGACGACAACAGAATCTGATTATAGAACCTGCTAATAGATTAAAGACACTAATAAAAGAACCCACCATCAGTAGGTAGATCTAGTTTTAGAAGCTGAGACAGAACACAGAAACATAGAGATTTACCATATGCCGTCAGTATTATATTGAAAGCTAGTAGAATCCATTCATATGTTCATCTGATAACGTTTACACTCTCTCCTTCATTTACACCGCAAGGGCTTCATCCATTTGCACGAGACGTTTAACCCCAGCATGCCAATGGCCAATTTCTTCAGGGAACGATGAAGCGAACGAAAGTATCAATGCACTAGCATTAGCATGGTCCTTGTTCTTCAAAGCATTAGCCACATCTTTCAACGAGACTATTGCCTCTTTCGACAAAACTTCACTATTGTTCAAGTGGTCGTAGAGAATGTTTAATCTCTTCTCCATATCCTCACCATGTTTGGCGAATCTCTCTGGGATTCGAGGTTTAAGATCGTTGAATACCTCGTCAAAAGTCTGGAAGATAGGTAAGGCTTCACTAGGAATATGGCTTCTGTCACCTGGAGGAAACTTCTCGGGCTCTTGTCTTGGAGGAGTTTGAACAGATGGCTGATGCTTGACACCGGGTCCAGTTGGAGGAGGCCCGGAGACTGGTGGAGCGGCGAAAGACGAAGTCGAGGATGGTGGTGGGGCAATGGTGGTCTTCGGTGGGACAATACCGCCACTAGAAACGCGAGAATGGGACGTAACGTTGGCTGGAGGAGGTGGTGGTTGCGATGGCGCATAAGGGTTTGCTGGTGGGGCGTAGTTTGCTCTAGGAGACGTCATCAACTGCGCAGGAGACCCCGAACCTCCCACCGGCAGAGGAGTGTAAGGGTTAGCTGCGGGTGTATTGGACTGAGGCCCAGAAGGTGGAGCATAGGGGTTACTTTGGACCGTTGGTGGTGGCGCATAAGGGTTATGATTGACCTGAGCAACCACTGGGGCTGCAGGGCTGGGACGAGGCGAAGATAAATTAGCCCGAGATGCAGTTCGGGAGGGCCCTTTGGGGGGTCCTGCGGGAGGAATGGATGTAGTACTGGGAGGAGACACCAATGAAGGTCTCGAAGTTGGACCTGGGGTTTGTGTAGGTGACACCGTTGCAGCCGTAGCACGACGAGGAGCAGCCTTGGGCTTGAAAGTGTCGGGCAAATCGTTCCAGCCATCGGTCTGTTGCTTATACGATGGTTTAGGTGGTGGTGATACCACAGCAGGTGGCAGAAGGACAGGGTTCTGCGCCTTCAAGTATGGGTTGGAATTATGTGCCGAAGGGGCGTAAGGATTAGCTGCTGGCTTGGTATAGGGGTTACCAGACTTTGTGTACGAGTTAGCAGCCACACCAGGGGGTGTGTTAGCGCTAAAAGTTGCCCCAGAACCTAGTACAGGAGGTGCTGGGGAAATAGGTCCGGATGAAGTTCCCGGAGGAGGTACAGGTCTGAAAGATTGAGGACCGGCTAGTGGATTCACGGTCTCAGCCGAAGGTATAACTCCATTGCTGGACCCATTCAAAGTAGGAACAACACCAGGATTAGCTCTAGCGTATTGATTAGGTCTACCCTTGGCGGCAGCACTACCTTTTGTAGTCTGGGAAGTGGGTTTGGCTAAAGCTTTGCTAATGCGTTCCTTTTCAGTTCTTGTGCCATCAAAATCGTCGGGTAACAACTTCAAAAACCTCTCAGCAATGTCAAATTGACCAAATCCTGAAAGCAAGTTGGCGTATTCAAGAATTGCTTTACACACCGGTTCGATTGAAGGGCCCGATAATGGACCAGAACTCTTGGATAACGATCTATAAGTAGCAATCTTGGCTGTAAAGCTACTCAACACTTCGAATCTAGCATCTGAAGGCGAAGAGATAGAACCGTTACTAGGATGTTCCAATAATTTCTTTTCTAAACCTGGCAATTCTTTCAACCAGATATTAGCAATTTTATCAACTGACCCACCAGCTAAATAGCACAAAATGGCATCATCTCTGTTTGATCCATTAGCAGCCAAAATCCTGTCCCCCAATTCATTTATTTTATCGCTGAAGTCATTCTCATCATTAGCGAACGATGCAATTGAGGTGGCAATATACTTCCAATCTTTAACATCGGCATGAGCAACAATATCAGTGGCATTCTTTGATGATGCACTGTACAACACTCTGGCAAATTGAGAATCCTTTTGTTTGTTGAGGAAAGCATTTCTGACTTTTTCTTTGACAGTCGCTGAACTTTCTAACGCCAACACTAAAGCTTCTGATAATTTATCGGTTTTAAGACATTCTTCCACAGCAGTATCGATTTTGTTACTTAAGATCAACTTGATTAGTTTTGTATCAGTGTCTGAAACTTCGGGAGAAAGAAGTTCAAAATCTCCTGTAGGGACGTAGGTTGGAACTGATTCCGAGTCGTTTTGTTGGCCAAGTTTGTCGAAAAATGCATCTCCAGCTTCAGAGTCAGCGGCGGTCTCAGTGGGGACATCATTTAAAGGTTTCCCATTGGGTTTGACATCGATAACTTCCACCTCCTCTTTAATAGCATCATTAAAAAGATTCTTTTTGTCGTTTTCTGACAATTTCTTCAAGAGCTCCCAATCGGCTTTATCAGACTCATTAACGAAGGCGTCGCTCTCCAACTTCTCATCGATAATTTTGGTAAAATTGTTTGACTCAAACGCAGTGGAAATCTTGTCGGCACTTCCTTGCAAGTTGCCTTTTGTGACGAATTTTTTGATCTCTACGACAGATTTCCCCTCTTTGTCCTTTGTGACTGTCACTAATTTTGAACCAAACCCAAATGAAACATTAGCAGGCCGTTTCAACCAGGAAGGAGCCTGCTTTCTCTCGAAAACCGGCTGTTGAGTATCAGTAGTAGAAATTTCATTCCAAAAATCATCATCAGTGGTGTTCACTTTGGTTGTAACTGGAGGGCAAGTATCTTGCAAAGATTGAACGATTATTTTGCTATCAAACGAAGCAGTAGCAAAAATATCGGGGGCATTTGGAGCAAATTTCGTTAAGAATGCCCAGTTAGCTGTCGTGGGGTATTCCCCCAACTTCTCACCGGTCACAGGATTCCACAATAAAGTGCTATTGTCTTTACCACTGGATAATAACAATTCAGGATCTTGCTTACACCAATCCAACGATAAAACTCCCTTCTTGTGACCTTTCAAAATCTTTTCTGGTTCATTGGCATTACGCAAGTCCCAAGTTAAAATCAATGGAGAGCCGTCATTATCACTGGCGGTAATCAATTTAGTCGATTGAGTAGGATGCCAAGCAACAAACGAGAAATTAGCCCGACCTCCGTCTCCATTGTAGGATAAATGTAATACTTCTCTCTTCGACTTCAAATCCCAAATTGAAGTGTATCCCCCATTACTAGTACTAGCCATAATATGGTCCACAGAATTGTTCCAAGCCACGCTGGTAATCTCATCCATGGGTGTCATAGCCTTGCCAGGAACCGAAGGCTCGTCAAAAGTTTTGGTATCCCAAATGAAAATTTCCCCTTTAGACCCCCCAGAAACTAGTACATGAGGGATTTTGGGGTTGAATGCCAATGTTCTTACTGCGCCTGAATGCTTTGTAGACTTAAATACCAAAGCTTTGGCCAAATCTTTCGTTTTGATCAATATTTCAACGTCCCAGAACTCGAGAGCTCCGTTTTCGAAGGCCCCAACCAAAAGCCCTCTCGAATACTTCTCAAGGGGCTCAGACCATGCCAAAGCATAGAATCTATTATCGACTCCAGCGGACAATATGGGGGATTTTGTATCAGTGGGAGAAAATATATCCCATAATTCAAGGGTGGAAGACGAATTGAAATCCACGTCTACCGCCCCAGCAACAGTCCCTGTCGCCAAAATCGGCAAGCTATCATGACTCCAGGCCAAGGTCGAAGTTCCAGGGATTTCTTCTATTTTCACCATAATCACAGCTGAAAACGTTGGCGATTAAGTATGTGACGATTCACTTCGGGTTTTGGGGTCTCGCTCAGTTCAAATATCCAATTGAACTAACCAATGTCAACGTAGATACTGTAGCAACGATTCTCGACTACCACCAGTATTAACTTCAAGTTAAGCGCCAACTTGAGATCAAAATCTTGTTGATTTCGGCCACCTCGTTCGAAGGAAAAATATGAGAAAAACGCGTGACATGACTGGTGACAGACGAGTGATAAAAGGGTGATAGACGAGTGTTACAGAACGTGACAAACAGCTTCGAACCGAGCTCCAACAGGGTTTCAACCGAGCTTTTTATGGTTTGGAAGATATCCCTTACAAGGTATACACAGTGGAGAAGGGGCAATTCGAGGAGAGGTTCCTAAGTTATCATGAGTGTTCTGACGTTGACACATAAGAATAACAAGCGGCTAGTGAGTTTCTTGCTCCAGTTTTTGAATCAAAAAGTTGCCAGACCATCAGTAAAGGCGTTTATCTATGCTTATTTATATATTACGATTCCTAGGGTGATCAACCATGTGGTTAGATCGGTGAAGCAGGGAGAATATAAGCAGATTGCTCCTCGAATCACCAGGATTATTGCTAGGGCATTTCACCCCTTGAAGTTCCCTATGTTCTCTGCTAGTTTGATCGCTATTATCAACATCTTGGAGCCCATGATCGCGAGGGTATTGACGACAAGAGGGGGAGTGAAGAACCCCATGAAGGCGTTGTTCTTGTCTACGTTTGTCTCGTCGTTTATTGCGGCCAGTGTGTCGTTTCCGGGGTTTCAAAACCATATTTTGGGCTACGGCCGGTTTACTTCGTTGGATTTGACGTTATTGGTGTTCAGTAGGGCGTTAGATACCACCTTGTCGTCAAGCTTGAGCTTGGTGTTGCCCCAGGTGTTGCAGAATTTCGGTGACGGATTATTGTTCATTGGGTCTTGCGGGTTGATTATGTATTCCTGGTTTTATCACCCTAGCAGATTGCCCCCAGCATACAGGAAATGGATCACCTCAGCTGCTAATATGGACGATGAATTGGTGGCGGTGTTGAAAAACTTGCATTTCGGCGATGATCAATACGGCAAGGAGTCCGATACTTTAAAACAATACTGTGAGAGATACGGCAGGGATCCAAAGGTGGGAAATTTGAAAGATGTCCAGCCGGTGAGCTGTGAACTAGTGCATGCCTTCCAGACTCCCAACTGTGAATTGCATGCATTATGGCGATTCAAACGAGGATTCGAATTTGCTTTTAAATTGTACGGAGGGCTTAATTTGTTCATGTTGATCTTCCCCAAAAAGATCCCCATGACCCTTCGATTGAAACGAGCATTGACACTGACCATCAGATCGTCGAGTTTCTTAGGAGCGTTCATCGCCTTCTACTGGTACGCCGTTTGTTTGGCAAGAAAGCGATTGTTGCCCAAGTTATTTCCCCACGTTCCCTCAACTCAATGGGACATTACTATCGGTCCTACTGCCGGTGCCATAGCCTGTGGGTTCAGCAGCTTTGTCGAAACCGCACAGCGTCGAAAAGAGTTGGCATTATTTGTGTTTCCTCGTGCCATTGGCACCCTAGTGCCCACTGAATTGACAGAAAAAAATATCTTTATTGAAAGACTTGTATTCGCATTAAGCATGGCAGTATTAGTAGCTTATAGCAAGAGAGACCCTAGCAAAGTTAGAGGAATTTTCGGAAAAGGATTGAGGGCAGTTATGAATGTTACTTAACCACTCATTTGTGGAGTTAGTGGTCATTTCGTAGGTAGTCATAGATGTATATATAAGTTTCAAGCATTTTATAAAATGAATTATTCTGAAAAAGAGCGAAATCTGAATCATCAATCTGAAACATCTCAGTTTTCATGACATGTCTGAAGATTTGGAAGAATCAGACTACTCAGAAGTGGAGGAGTCGTTTGACGTTGCACATGAAATTAGACGGTCTAAGACCAATGGCTTCAAATCGCCAGGGGGAAGAAATCACGAGAAATTGGGAGAGTTGTTCAATATAGCTGACGATAATGTTACATTTTTTACACTCCTATGTTTGTGTGATCCCAAGACTCAGCCGGCGGAGAGTTCTGATTATGTTCTCAGCGTTCAGTACTTGACGGAGATATTTCTAGGAATAGTGTATTTGAAAACAATGGAAGAGTTACAGAAGAAAGAACCCGAGGACCTTGAATTGTCGATAAATGCCATAAAATTCAAGATGTCTGTTTCGTTATTTGAGATACTAGATAGTATTCTTCATAATTTGGGAGTGACTTGCGACGGGGGTTTGCAGCATTTAAGGTCACTCAAAAACTTGGAAAAGTGGCAGGAAGACTTACCTAAGTGGGGCCCCTGCAGTAGCCTTTGTCAAGACTTGTTCAATTTAAGGACAAGTTATTTCCTGTGCTGTATACTACTAAATTCCTTGAATTGCCTATTTGTCGATGAAAACGGCAAATTAAACCTCGCTATCAATCCCTACACTCCTTTTCTTGTTGAATATTGGAAATGTTATACCGAGATGTTGAAAATGGCATTGAAAATAGACAAATTCCTAGAAGATCAAGATTTGGAAACTCCACCAGTGTTGGTAGAAACTCTCAAGGGTACTGTTTTGATTCGTTATATGCTAGGATATATTTTGAACCAATCTTATTATTACACAAATTCCAATTACAAATACGATATAAAGGAGAAAAGCTTACTTGACATTTACAATCCCATAAACAGAGATGAACTCCATGGTGGGTCCCTTTTCAAGATCATTCATTTTTTTGAGCTTCTCCAATTGGTTGTTGACTTGCCTTTTGACAACAATAATACTAAAATGTTGTTTCAAGAGAACTACGCAACCTTTGACAATCTTGATGAAGATGTCAGGTACATCTTTGACTATGATTCTGCTGAAGAGCTACTGGATTTGGACGATCAAGGGGAAGATGAGGGAAAAATTAATACTGCAGAAGACCCTGAGATCGATGATTTGTCTCTTCAGACTGACGATGAAATGAAACAGCTTTATAAGTCGTTGTACAGCACTATTATGGAGTTTAGTGGTGGTAGAAGTTTCGAAGAAAAGTTTGAAAATGAAGGCGATGAAGATGAAGAGGATGAGTGGATTGATTGTCCTCGAGGAGAAAACGTGAAGTTTCAACCATGGTTCGCCAACGAGGTACTTAGCAAGGTCAGAATCGACTTGAAGTCGATATATAACCTATCACAGCTTGTGCCTAGTAGTAGTGTGGTTAGCGGATTCATTGCTCGTCTTAACGAAATCATTAAGGGTTCCAATAGCTATGACGTCAATTTAATCTTCCAAGAGCTTTTAAGCTTGCTTGCATTGACAAACTATCTAAATGTAGTTTTCAAATTACCTGACGATTTTATTGGAATAATAATCGAATATTTATTTGATGACGCCGAAGAAGACAAATTCGAAACTTTTATAGCGAAGAATTTGATTGTACCGGTATATTCAATCAAAAACTTCGAATTGTTGTTTGTTTCTTATCCCCAGTTTGCCAAAACTTTGATAGTGGAATTATTTTTCACCAGTAAAAGGCGGAGACTAATAATTTGGCGATTGTGCCATGAGATTAATTTGTCCCATAATCTAATTGACTTCGTTTGCCAGTTGATGATAGGATTCCCATTGGATAATTCCGACTTCAAATATTCACGATGTGGTAAAATATTGCACTTGAGTAATATCGAAAAGTCAATGCTTTTGAACGAATTCATTGAGAGCAGCTCCACCTTCTTATCAGCATCTGAAGGCATTGAGAATGATGAAGGCTACGAATTTACATTGTCACCTACTGTGTGCAATAAGTTTGTCCATTTACTTTGTTTATTAATCGCAAAATTGATGCAAGAGAACTTGTTATATGTCGATGACAGCCACGGTAATAGCTTACCAGAAGGAATTGCCCAAATCAGTACCATTCATTCAATCATGGGCTTGCTTTTCAATTATATCAGCAAAGTGCCCCTTGCCAGAACATTATACTTCCAAATGTTGAATTTGATCAAATCCAACGATGGAAAGAAAGCTAACAATCCAACCAAAACCAAAGAACTCAAGGAAATGTCCAAGAAAGTGGATTTAGGTATCGTCTGTGAAGACATTGTTCAAATACTTAAAAAGACAAAATTCTTAGCAGACAAACAGTGGGAAGATTCTAAAGACGACTTGGATTCAGTAGAAACAATCCGACAGTTCATGGTGAACTTCCCCAAGATATCTGTCACTTCATCATTATGGTTCAAAATTGATGGTTTACAAGATAAACCCACAGCCGAAACTAATGTTGATGAAGAAAGTAAAGAGAAGCCAAAAAAGAAGAAGAAAAAGGGAAAAAAGAAGAAATAAGCAACCACTTGCTATCACACACCCTTCTGGCCGTTAATCCTGTAAGATAGTAGCATTTTAATATATCCAGAATGGAGATCTATTACCTCTATAAAAATTCGCGGTAATTCCCTGTAATGAATCGTTCATTATTAAGAACTTTAACCACAACTACTAGAAGAATGTCATCAAAAATTGAATTTGTATGTTAGATGTCTCACAATTGGAGTACGATGGAGTTATATTCACCAAATACTGCCAATTGACATTGAAAGAGCCCTTTACGATCGATGGAGCAATGAAAGTTCGAGGAATAAAATGACTAACATTTAGGTTAAAACCGCTGGCGCTCCTCCACCAGCTGCTTCTTACTCTCAAGCAATCAAAGTTAACGGTATGTATCTGTTATAAACCTTTATTATCTAGTTGCGGTACTAATTAGTAGGTTTCGTCTATGTTTCGGGTCAAATTCCTTACACCCCTGAAAACAAGCCATTGTCGGAAAAGCCAACCATCGCTGAACAGGCTGAAAGAGCCATTGAAAACGTCAAGGCAGTTTTAGAAGCCTCCAATTCAGACTTGAACCATATTGTGAAGAACACTGTGTTTTTGACCGACATGAAAAGTCAATTTGCCGAATTCAACTCTGTCTACAGCAAATATTTCAGTGAACATAAACCCGCTAGATCATGTGTTGCTGTCAAAGAATTACCTTTGGGTGTTGATTTAGAAATAGAATCGGTTGCGGTGGAAAAGGACACTGCTAAGTTATGAATAAAAAGCTATCCCCTGCTCGTCAAATCCCATCACTTGCCTACTCTCAGTTGCCACTCCTTCTTTACCTCATTCATACCGATCCGTTGCTGCCCCCTGATAACCCTCTATGCCTCATGCTGGCAACTAACACTCCGAGTTGAATCTCCTTTGGGGCTCAAGCCCTTTTGTGACTGCTCTTCTCTTACATTTCCTGTGCGGTCCACGACTTAGAAAAGTCTCAAAATTTTTTACTACGGCTTGAAAAATCTCAGTTGAAAAATTTCTCTCATTAATTTGATACTTCATAATGGCTGGACGTGTAACTTTTAGAAGAAGAAATCCATGTATGTTTCCGTGAGTTTGCAATGTTATTTGAATAAGACTTGATTTGACGTTTGCTTGTGTTGTTTACGTTGAAAAGAGAATGAAATCACTAGCTCAAGAGTAGTTTATCGGAGGATCCATCATCATCAATATAATAGGCATTAGAAGGTCCTTTTTCAAGAGCAATTATCAGAATGAAACTTTATGGTAGGACAATCACTCATTATAGCAATCTAGGAAGAAAGCAAACCGTTATTTTCAAGTCTCATGTCAAAATCTGTAATACACCAAATACTAACATTTCTAGACAACACCAAATCAAACAAAATCAAGGTTGTTAAAACCCCTGGTGGTAAATTGATTGCCCACCACTTAAAGAAAGTAGCCTCAAGACCCAAATGTGGTGACTGTGGTGAAGCTTTATCCGGTATCTCCACTTTAAGACCAAGACAATACGCCAGTGTTTCTAAAACCCACAAAACCGTGCAAAGAGCTTACGGTGGTTCCAGATGTGCTAACTGTGTCAAAGATAGAGTTGTCAGAGCATTCTTGATCGAAGAACAAAAGATTGTTAAGAGAGTCTTGAAAGAACAACAGGAAAAGGAAAAGAAAGCTGCTAAGAAGACCGGTAAGAAATAAACTCAATCCTCATTAATGTGATCTACATACGTTAATATACTTTGTATTCATAGGAATTTAGTTCTCTGACATATCTGTAATTGTACCGGATTGTGTATGGATTAGTAAGTGGATTAATGATGAGCGAAGGGTAACAACAGAAGGGATGTGGAAGGTGGCATAGTTGATGCAAGCTTGTTATTACAGCAGCAGGCCGGTAATTGCAAAATTGCAAAAATTGCAAAATTCATCAAAATGGTTCAAGTTAAGTAAAGTCATTTTGATTACGCCCAACAAATATCTATCTGCAAGGAATCCGAGAAACAGATGGAGTCTTACAACAACAGATGATAATGTCTTAGAGTATACAGTGTTTGCAGGATGTGACAAGAATATCTAATTACAATACATTCTTCCTCCAGGGAATTTCAAACTCTGGCGGGGCGATCTCCGTACGAGATGGACCAAACTCGTACTAAATTGGAATTTGATTCGAGGTATTTAAAGCTCATATCAACAATATTTTATAGTGACTTTCGTCTCCATCCACGGAATATGTTTTATCCTTAACTGATAATTTTGACCTATGTGTCAGTGTATTCATATCAATGTTTATTCCATCAATCGAAGGTTAGACTACTGAGGCAATTTAAACTTAAAAGCGAAATTCATTTAACAGAGGTGAGTTACAGATCCTGGAAACACTGCAAACTTGCTTTAAAACTGCAATTCTACACGAAGCAAACAATTGAAATTAGCAACATTGAAAGCTCATAGGAAGAGATACCAGGTTTCACACTAGTCAAATCAAAGCATACACTTTATAGAATTGTAGTCATAAACATCAACCTTGACCCTTCCGTAGTATGTATCAAACCAGGTAATTTGTAGTAAAACAACTCAGTCAGCCGGTCAAAACGTAAATTTCAGCGGGATTGATCTCTAATACGATAACACCAAAAAGGCAACTGAGAAGAAGGTTTCATGGAAAATCACTCAAATAAATACCTCATAATCACCCAGTACCAAAACCCACCGGAAGACCCTCCACTATAACTCCAGGCCATTTGCCTCCACCGAAATCGACATCCAAACTCTCTGATTAGAATTCCATCCATTTTAGTTGGGTAAGCGATTCCCCGTTACACACAGGAAATCGTTATCTAAATATTTATACCCCCTTATCACCAGGGTGTTTTTTTCTGATTTGTGTAGTTGTTGATAGGATAGGGTTGAAGGAAGAAGATGGATAAAGCAAGATTATCACAGTTACTTGACAACACGTACATTCCCCCTCAAAATAAGGCACAACCAAAGTCCATTCCACCTTATCATCCCTGTTTGATAGTTCAGGATAAGAATAGTGACGTGACCAAGTTGAAACCCTGTGGGTGTGCAGATGCCTACTGTGTGAAGAACGCTGATTGGATACCCAGGCCAAAGTGAAGAGGTGTGAGAAGATTTGTAGAGGGAACAAGTATTAGGCGGGGGACAGAAGATACAGTGGAGGGCTTTGATTGCGATAGAAGAGGATAAATAAATAAGGTGTTTTAGGATAAAAGAGAACAGGAAACCAATTAATGATGATATGTGAATGACTATGAAGGAATATCGAATAATGGAGGTAATGGCGTAGAATATCGAATAGTGCAGGCAATAGCGTAGAATTTTGAACGGTGGAGGTAATAGCGTAGAATATCTAGTGAGGGTAATAACTATATAGAGATAATAATATAATGTTGAGTGACATTCTAAACTCTTGAAACTATCCCGGCCGTGGACACTGGTCTCTTTCATTCCTTAATCCCGTTTTTTCTTCGATATCCTCGTCGTTGTCCTCTTTTTTACTCTCGGAAAACTACTTCCGCTAAAATCTTTTCAGAAACCAGTAAAAGAATAAAATACATTCAGGTCTATAAAGAAGGTAAATGCAATGCTACATCATATCATTATCATAATCATCAAGTGAGATTTTTCATTAAGGTCGTCAACAAAATTTGAAATATTATTTTGGTAGATATTACGCTGATTGATTATGATTATGTTGAGGATGTTGGTTGTCAATGATGGAATCGTTATTGATTAACTGATTGGTGATTTGTTCTCTTTTCCAGAATCTTAACAACAAGTCACCATAATTCTGCAAATCCTCTACACTTATCATTAATTTGAAGTCTAACAACAACAAAAACTGGAGTTCCAAATAATTCAACTCTTCCAACGGTAAACCTCCCACCTTGGCGTATCTCAAGTTCTTATAGAATATATCCAGAAAAAACTTGGATGAGATGGTTATACCACTAATGATCAACCGATGGATATTATAAGAATCCATCACAAACAATTGTTCCTGGTCTTTGTCTTTCTTCAAGTTATTGGCTTTCTTAGCTATTCTATCAAAGTAAACCAATAATGATAAAAACACTTCATTAGTCACTGGACAATACTTTAACACTCTCGATAAATATGCATGTAGTGAAATTCCCGGTATGTTAGTCCCGTGGAAGGCTAAGACATTAGCAAGATACTTATTTTTCATTTCGTCGTCGTCATCGTCGCCGTCATCATCGTCGGCTTCATTATTATCATCATTATGCTCATTACTACTATTATTCTCGTCATTAGTCGTGGGGGTATTTTGCTGTTTACGCTTTTGCTTCTCCAGTTTTAGCCGTTGTCTAATAGCAATAGTATTGTCAAAATGATTGGGATGCAATTTGTCGTTGGCTTCGATTATCTTGGTTAGCAAACACGACAACATCAAAATCAAATCGTTTACCGGATAATCAATTATGTTCAAATGATCTCCATCGTCATTTTCTTGGGGCTTTGATGTTGATGTCAAGTTGTTGAAGAATTCATGATACGTCATATAATGATCGGGCTGTAAGTAATTTGAAAAATCGAAATTTGACGAAGAAGGCAATGAGCTGTATGGGGGGTTTAACGATGAGGAAGTCAAGGGTTGAGAATGCTCCTGTGACTCTTGTTGGTACGTTTGAGGACCCTGGAGGATTTGGTTCCCTGGTAACGGTTGGGTCGAGGGCACGGAGAAACTAAGATTGTTTCTTTGGAAATTAGGTATAAAGTTATTGTCTAAATTAACATTAGTTGTGGGTATCGAATGGGAAGGATTGAAGTTGGAATACTTGTAGGAGTTATTCGAGGAATATGATGTGCCTATTATATTAGGGGTGTTATGGTTTGAAGGCAAGTAATTCAAAGAATTAGAAAAAGAATTGAATTTATTAGGCTGGAAGCTGTTTGTGGGCACAGATCCTTGAATTGATTGATAACTGGGAGGATGGTTGGGCAATGACTGGATATTCAAGTTACCCTGATTGGGAGGTTGGCTGTGGAGTTGAGTCTGGTTTTGACTTTGGTTGTGGTTGTAATTTTCATTTTGCATCACAATCTGACTCTGGCTCCCCCGACTCTGTTGCGAATAGTCTTCTCCCTGATTGCCTTCATTGTTGAAATTCGAAGCTACCGAACTGTGAAATTGATCATTTTGATGTTGTTGTAAGTTCTTGGTCAAATTGGAAATCTTCGGTTTATCGAATGAATTGTTTAAATTCATCTACCACTGTTAGTAAAACTGAAGTAATACCTAAAAACAGATAAATTCGTCCAAAAAAGCCATTGGATCCACCAAAACTACGGTAGATCACTTACAAAAGCTGAAACCTACATAGTCATAGTAAGGTTTCGGTTCAAATGAAGGTTCCTCCCTACCGCTAGAATTATGTCCCGGAATCGCTTGGAATGATCATCAATCACAAACCGGGAATTCCTAATTGCCACGAAAGCAAAACCCTCAACCAAACCGCTTTATAAACAGTGTATCTGATTACCAACGCTACTCTAGGTCTAATACATACTTTGGTTTCAATTTAATACTGCAGATGAAAGAAACAAAAATTGAATAATCCACTAATTGTTGTTTAAGTTTTGTCCAAAATTGAGAATGAGACTTATAATGAGTTTCCCATTTTGTGTAACTTTTAGACAATCAGGAAACAGTTATAGGCGAGAGGCTTTAGAGTTTCAGCCCCGGAGGGGGAGGTGGCAAACGGAGCAGTCAACTCCACATGTTGTGGTTTAGCCGAAAACGGGTGTGGAAATTTGCATTTCATGACACCGCTCATGGGCCTCTAAAGTCCATTAAAAGTAAATGGTGTCATTTAGTGATTGGCAGTAGAACCTATCACCACACCAGAAAACCTGTGATGGAGATATGGAAAAAACCACCGCTTAGTGGGTATAAACAGCCATATCTCGTCACCAGAGGCATAGAACTTACAAGCAGAGAATCCGTCCCCCTTCACCACCTCTGTAACTCTTTCACTATAACAGCGTAGGCGAATTCAAGTGGCTTTACCTTCCTGTTTGGGCGAGGGTTCGGAGCTAAAGAAAACAAGTCAGGGTAACCTTCGGGGTGCTGCGACTCATTTACGATACTCCGCCATCGACTGACTTAGGTCTCCATTGCTGAAGACCACTTGAAACAGAGAATTTTGATTATTGGCACGTCTTGACAAATAAATTTAGCGAGGGAGTTTTAGACGAAGAAATCAAATGTCCGCTGCTTCTAAAATCACATTGGGGGCGTCCATTTGTTTCGCCGTCGGTTCGTTCGTGTTCATAAACTACTCCCAACAGGCAGAAAGACAAAGTCTACGAGAAGGACCCCTCAAGGACGCCAAGAGAATCGAGGAGAAGCGTCAGAAGTTGATGCGGAACAGCTTGGACCACCAGGAGCAACAGCAGTTGAAGGAAAAGTACGAGAAACTTCAGCCGTTATCGGAGGAGGTCATCACCGCCCCACCAGAGAAGGAGTCTAGTTAGTTCTTCACCCATCACCACTTATTGTAAATAGCATCGCATTTACGCCATGTAAATAGAGCTTCCTGCCACTTAGGAGGAGAAAATGTATGTGTTCTTGGAGACACCAAAAGGTGGGAGATTCTCTTGATGTACTATGATGCACTTTCAATGTCCCCTTCCCGACCCATGTCTTGCTTCAGAAAATCGATCAAAACGACCAATCGCTAATGAAGATATCCGATGATGCTCATCTCGTCAAGACGGTGAGCCGGGAAGGGTTGTAAAAGTTTTTTTTTCCTGCGGTGTTCATGGAGAGGTGGTGGTAGTGCGCCGGCGGGCGGGCCCTAGAGGTAGAATTCAGAGACAGCTGTGTAAGTGATACCCCTATAATAACCCGTATTATATTACCCTATTCTAATCTGCCAACTATCTCGTCATCATGCATTGGTTTCGCCTTCTCCAAGTAGCCTCCGCTAAGTATGCCGTTCTTTTCCTTTTCCAAGTCACTTTTGTCTGCGGAGTCGCTTTTATCAAAGGACTTGTCCAGAGTTACCACTGAATCCCCTTGGTCGGCGTCCTCGTTGCCCAAACTTAACTTGTCGGAGGCGGAAATGGAGTTGGAGCGGTTTTTCGACGGAGGAGAATAAGAATCATCTTCTTGGAAAACACTATTCCTTCGAGACTCATCGGTGAACTCATTCATTCCCACTAGAATACTCGCTGCTTCGAGCAATTGCACCTGTTGGTGCTTGGATATCAACAACTTCTTCGTCACGTTCCATTCAGGAGTGTGTTCCCATAAATGCTTGGCCAATGATGAGATGTGCTTGTAGCCTTTCCCACAAGCTTCACACTTCAATTCCTCTTTCAACCTGCCAGTTTCCCCTTCGCTGATCCTTCTGACGACAAATTCTCTGGTCAACGTAGGCACCGACGTGGAAATCATGTCGTCGTCGTCACCCAAATCCCCCTCTCGATAATCATAGCTCGGAGACTGATTATTTACACGGTGATGGCCGGGGTCAATATACCCTGGGACCTGCCCCGTATACCCTGCTGAGGAAAAACTGGTATAATTGCCATAATTATGATGACGGCTTGGTTGGTGACTGTTGTACGACTGCGACGTGGAATAATGCTGAGTATGGTGCCTTGCTGGAATGGTATAGGGACTATTGACGGAGTTTCGTCTGTTATAGTTGTATTGACTATGCGTGGTCATAGCTCCACAACAAACGGCAATTTTTCCTTCAACAAACTGTTTGAATTTAAGATGCCCTCGTTTTATTCACTACCAACGAATGTCTTACGGTCGGCCTCCCTTTTTGTAGATTCTGGTCAATTTTATTCGATATTTCACCAATTGGTTTTTTGCGGTTAAAATTTTTTTTTTGCAGAGATGGGTTTGATGCCATCACGTGACGACGATTTTCAACATCAAAGTTTAAACCTTAGTAGTGGCACTACTGGGTATGGAGGAGGGGGAGCAGGGTAGGACACAAGGGAACGGGATGATGGTGGCGGGGTGGAGGAGGTAGTCCAAAGCGACTGGAGATGGCGAATTATACGGTGAAACGATATTTCACCAATAGGGCGACAGACAACGGTGGAAACAGGGAGACATCTAAAACGACTCATTGTCCAACACTTCGTTGTCTACATCATTGGTTTGATCCATGTCGATGTCGGTGGTGAAACCATCTGCTTGCTCATACAAAATGAACCGAATCTCCTTCAATAAGTCCTCGGTTTCTATGGGCAGCTTCTGGTCAAGCACTTCAAAAGCATTGGTCACCAACACCTCGATTCGTCTCAACTTGCCAAAGTAAAACTGTCTTTCCTCAGACAATTCGTGGTTACTCTGGGAGAACTGTTGGAGTTGCGCCGTCAACTGGTCAATGGTGGCCTGGGACTCCGATAGTTGTTTATCCCTTTCTTTGGACAGCTGGTGGCTGTGAGAAGTTACGGGATTACTCACCACGCGTTTGCTGGCACCAGAGGGGGTGGGATTTCCCCCCACGCTGACACTGATGGGTTTGACCGCCTTCGACGCCGCGGCATTTGGCGTGGAATTTACCGACGATACGCTGGAACTCGACCTAACTCCATTCCGGGACACCAGTTTTCTGGATCTTCTGCCACGAGCATCGTATTCCCTGTTCAAGTCCTTGTTTTCCATCCAATACTTCTTGAACCACTGCAACAACTCGAGGTTGTCCTGCAACCGGCACTTAACTAGCCTGTCGACGTCGATGTTTTTCGTGATGTGGTGCTTGCTGAATCCACTTTGCAAGATTTTCATATTGTTTAAATACTCGTATTCTGCCTTGGTGGTGAAATTGACTCTTGCCATGGGAACGTCGCCGTAAATCGAGTCTAGCAACTGGCAGTACGCCGCCCCACTGCCGCACTGCTCGACCTTCACGTAGTCCAACTCTAACGTGCTATTTAACCATTGCAATAGCTCACTTCTGGATTCTCCCACCATGTTTATACAACGCGATTTTGTTTCAGTTACAACGATTATAGAGAATGGTCGTCCATGTATCAAATTACTCTAGACATATCTAACTAGGGGAGGAACTGGGGTTTAACCTTGCCACAAGTCGTAGTACAAATCTAATAAGCAAGATGACGACCATGCTTGAGTGGGGCTGGAATCACCACACAATTCTCCGTCTTTATTGGTCAACTCTGTCAACCCGGCCCAGGGGCTTTGTTTGATCCATTTTATATGGTACTGGATCTTTTCATTCAATCTCGTGAGAAGCTCTATTGACGAAGACTCACTATTCTTATCCAAGCAATAGAATTCCACGTATGCTCGTAAAAAGTATCCTGTCACCCAACACCATTCTGGGCCTTGGTGGTAGTTTCTTCCTTTGGACGTGGCGAAATCGTCATTGTCTACCGAGTTGTGGTAATATGGACGGTAGTTCCAGTCACTGGGATCCAATGTTTTCATGCCAACGGGTCCTCTAATCACTTTATCGGCCAAGTCGATGGCTCCGTATCCATGGGTTTTGTCAAACAAATCCGGTGCCACAGTCATGGCAATGGCGAAATTGGGTCTTAGTTGATAATCTTCATATGGCTTACCCGAACGGTACAAGTCTTTATAAATGCCTCGTCTGTTGACCAAGGTGCTGTCGATATCGTAATTGTGATCGTCAGCAGGATTAACTGGAATGAAGAAGCATTTTTCAAAGTTATCTGCAATCAACTGTTCCCATTGTTTTAAGGAGATAGTGCTGCCGTCATTCTTTGTCACTTCACTATAGCCAAACTTGTCCCCGAGGGTATTAACGAATCGTAATGCTGACTTCAAAAGCCCTTGAATCTCCACCGCTGCACCATCTCGGGGTGTTCCAGGGATTCCCTTGTTGCCTGCCCTTTCACTTTCACCCATTTTATCCATCCAAGTGCCACAATTGAGTTGCTGGCCACCGAATATCAATCCGTTGTTCCAGTCGACATTTATTTCCACGTTGAATCCTTCATCTTTCATCTGAGAGTCCAAATTTGGTCCTGCATTGGCCTCCCGGTATTTGATTCCTTTGGCATGTCTGCTTAACACCTCGTAAAAGACCTCTCTAATAGAGCTTTCATAGCTGAAAGCTTCGGGATCGTCATACGTGATATACCGGTCGTCAAGAGGGAATCTACGTGAAACCTTTTCGTCCAAAATGGAAATCCCATTGGGGACATGCTCCACGTATTCTTGGATGGCTTGGAGGAAAAACCACGCTGCATCTCGAGCATTATAACGGGGATTTCTGCCAGCATCTAATAAATTCGGAATCAACCCGTGCTTTAATGTCTTTGCAAACGCCAAAATATGAGTTTTGGCGTCGTCATACCTTTCAGGAACAATCAAAAGTCCCCGGAAGGAGATAAACACATCTCTACCCCAGCATCTCATATAGTCATTGGAGAAGTGAGGCAATCCCGCTGCCAAACAACCTACTTGCTCATTGGGTAATAATGAAGTGTTTTTCATTTTTCCTGCCATTTGAATCGAAGTCAACGATAAACTTTGGATGAAATTGGTAGAATCTTGTAATCTTTTACTAAGTAGCCTCAAGCCTCGGAATCTACAAGCCTCATAAGCTGTACCAATTACCAATGCAAAGAAATGTGGCCGTAAAAAGTACGGAACTACCCTGATAGCGTCGATTCTTGAAACCAACCATTTTTTGAACCGATCTAACCCAGGAGAGGAATACTTGTCCAACCGATTGATAACATAGTCCAACGCCCATTCTCCGTCTCGTAAATGGTTACTGATGGCATGTGCCAAATCGTTCTCCCAGATTACCAGTTTCAACACCGAAATCCACCCTTCGAATCCAGCATACACTAAATTGCCATATTGAGGGATGTTATAAGTACCATCTGTACCACCGCTGTAGTCCCGCTCTTCTGCTTCACAACGATATAGCAAAGCATTCAAGTCGTACAAGTCCAAATCGATAGACTCAGCAATAGCCCCCTCCTTAGCAAAATTATCCAAATTGATATCGACTCCGGGAAGTTCAGTGGAGTAGACAGCAATCGATCCAGGAACAAACGATTCGTCGACTTTAATAATTGACTCATTGTTGAAGAATTCAATATCAGGAACAGACAACTCTTCCAATTTCGTGGGAACTGAGGTCAAGAACTTATCATCTTCCTTGTAATCGCCAGTTTTCTTTAAACTGTAGGCGAATTCCTTCTTGACCTTGGTGCCACTCAAGACACAAGGGGTCAAGATTTGGTTAGGCTCATCATTACTGAATTTGGTTCTGGCAATCAAAAACCATCCCTTGGCAGTTCTAGCGTTATAGCGTTGGATTGTGATATATTGACCTTCATGGTGAATGTACATTTCATGGTCCCGTAAAATATCTTCACTCTCCTCAGCCAATAGCTTTCTGATGTTATGTAATTTGGCCTTCACCTCTCCAATCCCCTCTCCGAAAGTGTACTGACGGCTCTCGCTAACAACATCCAATAGCTTGGGATATCCTTCATCATAGCCAAAAACACTGCCAATGGCAGACGAACAGAAGGCCACTAAAGCGGCATTGGGCAAAGTATCTTCTATAGTTCTCTTTTGGGCTGGGGTCTCATTATCATGAGTACAATCCATAAATAACGCATGGGGAGCTTGACTGGTTAACACTTTAGGAATGGGTAAGTTTTTAGTTTGGGGTTCTTCAGAAGCAGGATAAGCATATTCATCCAATGGTTGCCAGGTATAAGATCCAATAGGTCTACCACCGTGTTTGTGCACCAACCTGGATAATTCTTGAACACTCCATGCTTGCATGGCTTCTCTGATCAAACTGTTGATTCCGAGTCTTTCGACAAAGATTTTATCCATTTCTTCTGAGCCACTGAATAGCTCGGCAACGACGTACAAGTCAGGATTGATATTTCTAGCAGCATCTAAAAGCTTTTCTCCTACATGTAACGGAGTTGAATGACAATTGTCGATTCTAAACCCGTTGAAAGTCTTAGCACACAACTCTGTATACTCGATCATTCGCTTCCATAAATAGGGAGAGTCTTCAGGACCATTACCATACCTTAATTTGACACAGTCCCCCCAAATGATCACTTCTCTTCTTAAATAGGCTTTAGACTTAGACGAAGCAAAATCAACCAATGGATTACCTCCCCAAATCCACCCATTATTGGCTAGAGCAAACTCTTTGCCATCAACAGTGAATCTGGTGAAATAGGGTTCCGTTAAGGGGCTGGATTCGGTGATTTCACCCCATTTTGGTCCATTTTGGTCCAATCTTAAATACTGAATTCTATTGAAGAGTTGGCTCTTGATAGCAGCACAATCATCGTCGTACTCTTTGTACAAATTCAAGTTAATTTCGTCAATGATGGCAGAGGCTTTGCATCCTAAAACATTGAACTCTACATTAGATAAGTCATTATTGAATAACGTGGCTAAAATTCCCAAGAATTTGCTCTCGTTCAAATCGTTACTGTACCGACCCTCTAAGACGACAGAATCATGGATATTACAAGTATCCAATACAAATTTCGCCAACTGTTTCAAGTCGGAGCTATCAATATCGGAAGGGATGTCAATGGGAATAATATTTTGCAGATTTTCATTGAACTGCTTGTCAAGGTTTTGCAAAATAGCGATTTTATTGAAAACATAGTATTGCCATAAATTCAAAGGACCCAATACATGGGAAGTTATACCTTCCATGATGTTAGTGAGATCATCTACGGTCAGAATTGTTTTGGGATAACCTAGGGAATGCAAATTTCTGGAGAAATCAAGTAAAGCCCCATCCAATTCAATGGCTGACTTCAAGTTGGGAGCAGTATCTTGATTGTAACCACTTTCTGGATGCTGTCTAATCCAACCAGAGTTGTTAGCCGTATGGTTCCATACAACGTCCGTCAAAGACATCAACAGGTGCTTTTCCAACAACGTGTGTAAGAAATCCTCGGCAAAGTCGTTATCTTTGAAAAGATTTGAATCAAAAGATAACTGGTCATAAATAGAGTAAGGAGAATCGGACTCTCCCCTCTGTTGTAATGGAGTAAAATGGATCATATTGTACCCTTTTTGATGGATTTCAGCAAAGATGTTGTCCCAATTATCTAACGGACCACACCATTTGGACACCACCGACTGGATATTAATGGAATTAAAGGGGATAAACTTTTGCTTCAACCTCAAGTTTGGAGGGACGTTGAAGTAAAACTCCTTGGTCTTCACCGGATTGTCATCACTATCATTATATTCAATATAGTAGCAATAACACCCTGAAGAATATATAGGAATGCTGATAACGATATCTTTATCAAAAGATGTGGAAATAGGCAACAGTTGAAACTCAGACCGACTAAACTTGCCCAACTTCTTCGGGACATTGGTATAGACCACCCCGTTTCTTGAAACCTTCGAAGCAGCATTCAACACCAACGTTAAATTGAATATAACGTCTCCTGGACTGTAGTTATCTGGCAACGCTATTGAAGGCAAGATTAAAACCCCTTGATCGACCGCAGTATTGTTGATCGGTTCTCCATCATCGGAGAGCCTGAGAAGGATTGTCCTATCAGATATCATCACTGGAAATGAGTTTAACAGGAACAAATTAGAATTCAACGGGGGTTTTTATGTGAATTTAGGCCGACTTTGAGAAACCCTTAATGTATGTGCAATATTGGAGGTCGCCCGTCTCAGGGGTACAGCAGGGAAGGCGAACACGCGACGGGGCCAACAGTAGGGCGAGAGTTAGGGAGATTTCGGACAAGACTTTTGGGGAGAGAATTAGGACGAGAATTAGGACGACAGCCAGCGAGTACGGCGAGAATTGAGACGGGAGTCGGGGGAAATTTACAATCAATCTACGCTCTCTCTATGATCTCGTGAGTCAACCTCAACACCCCAGCCGATGTTACGGTGCCTTAGACCCAATCTAGTGGGCCAGTACACTTCCAGCTCACTACCAGCATACTAGCTAACAACATCGTTGAAATGGAAAAATATAAAAAAGACTTCCCCACCAGGACTCGAACCTGGAATCTTGTGGTTCCTGCTACGTCGTAGCCACACGCCTTAACCATTGGGCCATGAGGAACGAAGTCTTACTTGAGAAATTTTCCTCCACTACATAAGGTTGAGCATAGTGTCCCATTCCACCACAATTATCACCATCTTCCCTGGTTTACTCAAGAGCTTTTGTAGATGTCAGAGGAAAATTAATCAGCGATGCCCTCCCTAAGTCTAATTCTGTTCTCGCGATGCGAATTTTATCAAATGTCTGTATCTTCCCTAGATTCTACATCTTCACAGCTTAAGAAGTATATCTGTGATACTCCAGGGTGTGAAAAGGCGTATTCAAAGCCATCACTACTAGAACAGCACAAACGATCTCATACCGGCGAAAGACCGTTCAAATGTTCATTGTGTGAAAAATCCTTTCTAAGAAAGTCTCATCTCCAAGCGCACGAAGTATCTCATCAGAATCAACAGTTGAAGCCTTTCCATTGCTCTGTTTGTGGCAAAGGAGTCAATACGTCCCAGCACTTGAAACGCCATGAGATTACCCATCAGAAATCTTTCAAATGCAACCATTCTGGCTGTAATGAAGCATTTTATAAGCACCAAACACTAAGGCATCATATTCTTTCTGTTCATGAAAGGTCTCTCACATGTCACAGATGTAACAAATCCTTCACCAGACCATACAGACTAGCACAACACAACTTGAAGTATCATAGCGAGACTCCTACCTATCATTGTGACCACAAAGGATGCTTCCACACCTTTAAGACTTGGTCTGCACTACAATTACATGTAAAGAATGATCACCCTAAAATCAAATGTAAGGTCTGTGGCAAAGGATGCGTGGGTACCCATGGGTTGATGTCGCATATGATAACACACGATGAGTCCAAGAAGGTGAAACTATGGAATTGTGTGTATTGTAACGGCAATTTTGTGAAGAAACTTGGATTAATCAAACATTACAATGAATTTCACGACAACAATATACCTGATGATTTGTTAAAACCCCACGAGAAAGAAATGATAGAGAAACTGTTGGACTCCCACCAGGCTGCTGGTTTCAGTTTAGACCACCTCAATAGTGATGACGAAAATGACGAAAATGACGATGAAACAAATACCGATCTTACGGCGCAATCACTCCAGTCGCTCAACAGTGCGTTGGATAAGGGAAAGTCGATATTTGACGTTCTCCTGGCCACCAATAAAAAGATCTCATGCCCTCGAAAGAAATGTGACAGAATGTTTAAGAACGATTATGACTTGAAAAGACATTTGAAATGGCACGATGAGTACATTAGCAAAGTCCTGGAGTATCTTGATTCACTAGAGGGTCATGCTGACGACGAAACCACCGTGGAGCAAGAAGATGAATCCCTTAATCAAATGATAGACCAAGAGTTAAACTCTTACAAATCTGTATATTAACTTTTAATTATATCCTAATATCTGCGACGTTTATAGTCATTGCTTGAGTCAGCATTGTATTTTCTCTTTTGATTTCTGGGAGGAGCGCCAGAAGGGGGTGGAGGTGGCGGGGGAGGTGGTTTGGCGTTATTTCCAGTTCTACTATCGCGTTGCTGGCTGTTAAACGATGATGCTCTGTTGTCGTATGTTGGCTGACGCAGATTTGTGCTCAGAAGTGGTCTGGCTGAAGGTCCAGAGTCTCGAAATTGTCCTCTTGGGCCTCTTGGGCCGCTTGGACCTGCTGCTCGAGCACCCGAAGGATTTTTGGGGGGACCAAGATTGGAACTTGGGAATCTCCCTGTTCTGTCATTACCTTTGTAGGGTCTGTAACCAGTAGTTGAGGCCTGAGGCGACAATGGACGATTGCGCCTGATGGAAGTGTTACTTTGGAGACCTTTTGGACTAGCTGGTAAGTTTAAAATACGGTCTGGATGATTTTTGGAGAGAAGGGTTGGTTTGGCCTTGTTCAAATCGGCAGGAGATTTATCAGAAGAAGGTTGAACAGAAGGTGAATCGTCTGAGTCAGGGGTGGGTGTTTGCTTATGGTGACCATTACCATTTTCGACTTGAATGTCTTCTTTGTTTTCCGTGTTCTCATCAATTTCTTTATTGTTTTCACCCTCTTCAGTAGTCTCTTCATGAGTTTGTTCTTGTTCTCCCTCTTCTACTTCGTCATTGCCATCGTTTCTCTCGACGATTTTATCATTCGTTTCACTATTTTCATTACTTTCACCAAGCTCTTTTGTTTCACTTCCATCCTCTTCTATGCCGTTATCATCCTCGGATTGCGGTTTCTCATCTTGATCTTTTGCTATGTCTTCCATAAGGTCTCCCTCCACCACCTCAGGAGTCTCCTTAGCCTCGAGAGAAGGCGGTTCCACCTCCATAGCATCATTTTCTTTTTCAGAATTATAGTCAGAATACTTGTCATACCGGTTTCTAGAGCCACTGTCTCTCGTCGAGGGGCGTGAGCTGCTAGCTCCGTTCGTCACATTATCATAATTCAATCTCTTAAGCTCCTGTTCCTTCAACCTTTCCTTTTCTTCTTGTTCCTTTCGTTCAAGTTCCTTTTCCTCTTGTTCTTTTCTTAATCGATCTTCGGCTTGTTTCCTTTGCAATTCTTCTGCTTCCAATTTAGCCTTTCTTTCCTCTTCTTGCTTTATCAATTTCTGCTTCTCCACTTCTCTGGCTGCTTTATGGTTTTCAGCGTCTTCTTCATCCATATCGATAAATTCCCATAGTGGTAACCACAGTTTAACTCTAGACTTCAAGTGTCCTGTCAAAGCATTCCCAGCGAGTTTCAAATCTTCTCTCGTCTCATTTTCAATGATATTGGTTAGCAAGTCAGACAACACTTCACACTGATCTTCCACTACAGGGAAAATATTGATTATGTTCTTTAAAAATGTAATGGAATTACGTCTGCACATATAGTCGGTGGTTTTCAAACTCTTGGTTACATCTTCAAGGATAAGAACATGGTACTGAAACAATCTAGACTTGAAGGAGGATAAATCCACGGGTGCCAATTTACTTTCAATGTCGCTGAATATCTCCTCTTTAGTCCATGAATTCAACGTGGTCAACAATTCTGCAAAGAACACACCGAAATTCTCAGCTTCCAAGGGAGTAGAAGTGAATAAAGTACCCAAAATCACCGAGTTTTTCATTAATTCGTCAAGAATATCGAAGATGGAATATCCTGACACTTGATGTTCAAAACAGCCGAATAAGAATCTCCCTGAGTACACCGCATCAAATGAGGAGTGAATAGAACGAGGTAAAACACAGTGCTGTAGGAAATATCCCCCTGATTTAGAATCAGTAAACCAAGTAGAAGACTTGAACATCTCTGCAACGTCATTGTAACGCTGCTGGTGTAAAAGTTCATCTTTGGCCAAAATGCTCTGTAAGTCTTCCAATTGGCTTATTTCTTCACCCTGTTTCTCGACTTTAACCTGGGAACCGTAGCCATATCTTTTGCTTCTTTCATAATCTGCCTTCAAAACGTCCCTTGAGCTTAAGGCTTTCAGTAATGCTTCGGAATAAACCGATGGCTGGTAGCTTATATCATACAAGGACAATTGCCAGAACACTCCAAATAACTCCGGAGACAACGACAACCATATATCTTGGGAAAAAGCCGATTTCAAGTTATCGATTTGACCATGTACAAGATCAGAGGTTAAATATCTTCTCCAGATTTGAAAAGACCATTCAATGGGGACGTGGTAGTCCTTAACTAGACTGGAAATTGGGATCAAGTGACTTGAAGTCTCTGTAGCATCTGTGGAGTCACCATGATGGGAAAAGAATGATATCAACTCCACATATAATTGAATGACATTGGTGATATCGTCTTTGCGGTTCGTCAAAATCTTCAAATGTGTGTTAACATGATCAGATGCTTCATTTACCTGGCATAATAGCACCAATAACTCATTGATACAATCCAAATTGATGAGGTTCTTGACGAGAATTCTACCTGACTTGAAACGATCGAATCTAGTATCATTTATGGTCTTGAAGGCCACTTTTTGCAACGATTCACTGCAGTTTAGTAGTGAAATTTGGTCCAACGCAAGATTCAGAATGGCCTGAATACCTCCCATGGACATTATCATCTCCTTCAAAACAATTAATCCTGCAGTGTCATTGGCATGAAAAGACTTCAACAAAAATTCGAGTAAAGTTTCAATGTCAATTGAGTTTGGATACCGTTGGCAGATTTTACCCACGAAAGAGGCCAACGATTGGATCCACTGCCTTTCAAACAAGCCACTCTCTTGCACGTTGGATCTACCGGGAGCGGTCAATCTAATCATGATGGCCAAGGTTATGACATCCCATCCATAGTCGTTGAAATAGCGAGCAGTTTCTACTACCAAACTATTCAAGTTGTCGTAACTTTCAATTTGTTGCAAAACGGTCAAAAAGCACGGAAGCGGATTGGAATAACTTATTTTGGCAATCCTCCTCATCATGGGTCTCACTGTCTCCTTGGATAATCGTTTCAACACGTTTTTGGTGGACTTTTCCGCTTTACCGTAGGCAATTTTTATTAGGGGATTATTCTTGGACAATACTTGGTGAAGCTCGCTATATAGATTGAATCGGGATTCTTTGGGATAGAATGAAAGGATCTTGAATGCCTTGTCAACAACCAAGGTATTTTCTTCAATCAAAGAAATCGCCGGGAATAAGTAGTTTCTATAGAATTGAAACCAGTTGTCTTTGGTGGCTACATTCTCACATCCTGTCAAACTGTGTATTCCCACTTCACAGATTTTGGAGAACAATTCAACATCCTTAGCAATGTAGACATTTAGGAATTTTAGAAAGTCTCTAGTCACTTGAAATAAGTCTTCGTCACTTTCGATTAGGGGCAAATCCGATGTCCAGTTCAGATAAAAGTAGATAAATTGCTTCTGACTGAAGCTCACAATTGTGGGCTTGAAACTGTATATCTCGGTCACCTCAGGGTCCTTAATGTACACTTCATTACCATTTCGAGGGAAAACTGGTTTCTTTCCTGCAGTAATAGCTTCGATTTCCGAGTCGCTGAACGACAATATCTTGTTATACATGGGGGAAATCATATGATGGAATAAACGAAACATCAACTCCCGACACTCTTCATCTATCATAGCCAAGAAAGGGTATTCAGTCAAAATGTAAATCGCTGGCCAATACAATCCTACGCTCAAAAGCAGTCGTAACATCTGCAACTTCTGGTTGGTGGCGAGCTTATCCTCCAAAGATTGTTCTGCAGGCTCGGACTTCTTAGCGGAAGCTTTACTGGAGGTGGATTCGTCATCTTCGTCATCCATTAATGGAGCTGCCAACGCTAGAGCATTAGCACTGGAAGTAAACACTTCCTCGTCCAATTTCTTCTTATGTAGTTCTTCGAGACTGTTCATATCTCCATCATCAGGTAACAAAAACTTATAGATGACAGCAAAATTCAATAGTCCTTCTTTGATCAATAAAGATACCAACAATTTGAGAGTGTCTGGAATGACTTTATCATTCCCATAGCGTGCCAATTTGAACCCTATGAGCTTAGATAACTCCTCATCACCCCCCTCTCCAAGGGAAAGGATCGAGGAGTTGTTTGAAGGGATTTTGGGCCACCAACGAGATTGTTTCCAAAATTGAATGATGAAGTCTTGATTCCCAATCAATTGATTATAGAATATATCAATCAATAATTCAAAGGTCTTGTTGGGATCCAAGCCATAATGTCCTATGATGGTTTCCACGATCCTTATGCTATATCCAACCTGAAATTCATTATGAGGGCTGCTTAATACGTTATCAATTGCCGCCGTGAGCTGACAAAACCCACTTACTTCCTGGTGGATCAAATTGAACTTCTTCTGGGTGTAATATAGGTCCCTTTTCCGTGAAGCCAACTGTCGATTGGCCGAATCAGGAATCAAATTGAGTGCCGCCAACGTTTCAAACTTGATTGTCTTCGATAGC
Source organism: Yamadazyma tumulicola (assembly GCA_030578535.1). Taxonomy (NCBI): domain Eukaryota; kingdom Fungi; phylum Ascomycota; class Pichiomycetes; order Serinales; family Debaryomycetaceae; genus Yamadazyma; species Yamadazyma tumulicola. Next base: position 156,347 of record JAJMSJ010000015.1, on the reverse strand, counting down.
GTGGTTACTTTGATGACTCGGGGCAGCTGTACCAACGTGGTGATAAACTGCTTGATTAACGGCGACAATGGGAACACATTGACCACCTGACAGAAGATTTCAGCCGTTTCTTCCTGTTTTATCGCTTGAGATAAGAACTGAAAAATCTGCTCTTGAGAGAGTTTTTCCTCCTGATACGCCATTAGTAACTCGGTGAAAACCAGGACTAGGTCATTGTTATCGCTGGAGTCCACTGCCTGGATCAAGGTCTCTGTTCCCGCTCCTTCGAACTGGGAAACAACGTCGTTTGTTAAGAAACTATAGACTTCGTCCATTGAAGTAAACCAGAAATATATTTCGCGGGTGGAAACTTGGGCGAGGGTGGTGGTAAGTCTCCCCCCGAGCTTCTGCCTAGGGCTGCGGGAGGTATAATCTACAATATCACCAGCAATAACAGATTTTTGGCGCTGTTAAACGAGGGAAGAGAGGAGGGAGAGGTTGGGAACAGTACTGGATGTTGAGATTTCACTATACATTCGTTTTTGACCGAAAACCTCGGTGCTTTTATGTTGATGGTGTCTCAGCAAATGGAAGTATATATTCCTAAGAAACTCACAAATACCAACCTCATTGGTCATTTGGAGACGTAGGTGTTGATTCTACCAGCTGGTTTTCAATTACGGCAGGAATTGGTGATTAGAACGGGAGAAATGGTCCTTCCATGATCCACTCAAGGTTACGTTCTCCAACTATATCTTGTTCATCATCCGATGGGATCTTCGTCTTCTGCAGAGCTAGCAATCATCCCAAGACCCTCTAAACTCTGCCATTCAGTCTGCAACTTCAACATCTTCGAAAGCTCCAAATCACAAGGATAATAAACACATTTATAGGCGATGAAGTACAAAACCTGTAAATAGCTTGGATAACTCGATTGACGATGAACTACATTGACTTTGATGGGAATTTCGCTCAACAGGTTCCTCTCCGTCACTCTTTCAACGTCAATTTCGATGAAGTATATAGAATAAAGGTCAGTTAAAATCCCTCTAGTACAATCTGACGAGATCATACCACAGAGAAGGTACCTTAGCCTGTTCAAAAACTGGATGCCATTACCCTTCCCGCTGGCCTGGGGTAACACACCATTCTCAAACAAGTACACAAGGTCTTCAGCAGTTGCAACATTGAATTTGGGGAAGAAGAGATTATCTTCAGTTTCCACTACTAATATCACTTTTTTGTTTTTATCCTTAATGACGATATTACGACAGAATTGACGAAGCTGTTGGGTCTTGTAGGGAAAATTGGCCATTAACTTCTCAATCAAAAGCTCTATGTTCTGGCCGGACTCACTTATTTCTATCTCGGTACTTACACCAGTGAACACATCATCCAAGATTGTTGTAAAGAGCCATATGGAATAACCACCGTGTTTACAAGCAAAATAACCACCGTGTCTACAAGCAAATAAACTTCTCACGTCAGACGGCAACTGGGTCGCAAGGTTGTCTGATTTCAACAGACATTCACGGACCACAAGTTTAATCTCCTCAACCAGGTAACCTCCACAATAGGCTAGTCTGAAGTGATTTGACAACAGATTGACCACAGGGAAATCTGGTTCCCTGATAAGCACAGGGGGGCTTGAGAATTGGCCCAAATCATAGCAAAATGGTAAGTTCAAGAAGAAGTTTGCAGCCACAATATCTAAAGTTCTGTAATCATCTCTTATAAGCATTGTCCCCAAAACCTCCATAAGCCTACCAGGATGCTTGTAGCTGTATTTTCTGCCACCAAACAAGACTAATTCGAGTATATCCTCAGCATTGAAATCTTCTGCTAAACCTAGTGGCCTAATCTCTATACGGGGCTTTAAGGATAGAGACTTTTTAAGACCCCCCGGAAATACGTTTGAAATTGCTCTATTGAGATCAGTCTTCATCGAGCGATACACCCTAAGGTGTTGATAAGACCAATAATTACCATGCACTTCGAAAGGATTGAGGTTGTCTTTCATTGAAGGTAAAGGATGAAATTGAATTTGGCTGCGATTTGATGTGAGGTGGCCGAGTTGGCTGCTGTGACTGTCTTACAGAAGAACATGACTCAGCATTAAAGCGCATGTACTGTGGAGGATTTTGAAGTTTTGGAGGGGGTCCAGAATCAAGTGGTTTGTGTCTATTAAAGTGTACAATCACCTTGAAAGAATGGCATAAACAGCGTTGGAGGAATTTGAAAGTTATACGCCAACAGGGACTCGTGGACGTCAGAATACGGCAGAAGGCTTTGTGGTAGCAAGCTGGGTGGCCACAGTAAAAGCTGGGTTCCCACAGTAATCTCATACAAGAAACTGTTGATGCGGCTTCGTTGGCTGCAAATTCGGCTTACCTGGGAGCTACACGAGCTCTACTGTAACGGAGGAAGTGGCGTGGACAATAGAATTACCCAAGCTATCAGAATCTGTTGCAGAAGTCAAGGTACGGCCCAAAACCCTCACGGAAAACTGTCCCGGACCCGAGACTTTGTATCCATTTGCAACCACTTCCACCGAAACGGTGCTGACAGTCTCCCCTTTTGAATTATGGATGTCTACCTTGGTGTCGTGTGTAACCGCATAGAGGTTAACCAAACAATCCTTAGCGTAGTCGTAGTCAGGGGTTTTATGGTCAGCAGTGATTGAAGCGGAGACAAACACGGAATTGGGCTTTACAAGCAATGGCAACGATTTGAAGTCATGAACTTCGTCAAACCACTCACCCTTTCCCCGACTGTGTCTAACTATACCATCCAAGAGACCATACCATCTTCCAGGGGGCAAATAGAACGAAACTTCGCCTTCTGCGTTGAATACTGGTGCTACCAACAATGAATCTCCCAACATGAACTGGGAGTCGCAAGTTTGGGCAATTCTGTCGTCGGGAAACTCTAGAAGCATAGGTCTCATGACAGGAGTGGCGTGGGTATGTGCTTCCACTGCGTTGGCGAAAATGTAAGGCATTAACAGTAATTTCAATTTAGTGAACTTATGCAACACCACCGACGCCTCGTCGTCAAAGTTCCAGGGAACTCTGTAGGAGTGAGACCCATGGAGTCTGGAGTGTGAGGATAAGAGCCCGAATGCACACCATCTCTTGTAGACTGCAGGGTGAGGAGAACCTTCGAAACCTCCAATATCGTGAGACCAAAATCCATAACCACACAAACTCAAAGACAAACCCCCACGCAAAGACTCAGCCATAGCTTCAAAAGTCGACTCACAATCACCTCCCCAATGTACAGGGAATTTCTGCCCCCCTGCGGTGGTGGATCTGGCGAAAACGCAAGCGTTGTGTTCTCCTAATTTTGATTTCAACACCTCAAACACACATTTGTTGTACAAGTAGGTATAGTAGTTGTGCATTCCCACGGGATTGGATCCATCGTAGTAGGTAACGTCACGCGAGGGGATACGTTCACCAAAATCGGTTTTAAAGCTGTCGACACCCAAATCTACCAAATCGGCCAATTTCGATTGGAACCATTTGTAGGCTTCGGGGTTTGTGTAGTCTACAATTCCCATGCCACCTTGCCATAAATCACATTGGTAAGATGACCCATCTGTTTTCTTGATCAAGTAGCCGTTTTGGTCTGCCTCGTCAAACAAATCAGACTCCTGGCCGATATAACTGTTGATCCACACACAAACCTTTACGCCAAAGTTGGCCTTCAAGTCGCTCAACATCTTCTTAGGGTTGGGGAAGTACTTGGGGTCAAACTTGAAGTCACACCATTGGAATCGTTTCATCCAGAAACAATCAAAATGGAACACACTCAAGGGAATATCTCGTTCGTTCATGCCTTTTATGAAGCTACTGACGGTCCCGTAGTCATAATCGGTAAGAAAACTGGTGGACAACCACAAGCCAAAGGTCCATTGAGGAGGCAAGGCGGGAAAGCCCGTCAAGGAAGCGTATTTGCGCAAAATCGACTTGGGGTCAGGTCCATGAATTAGATATAACCGCAAACCCTGGCCCAGAACAACGATATTTACACGGTTGGTACGTTCGTTTTGAACGTCAAAGTTCACGTTGGAAGAGGAGTCAACAAACACCCCGTAGCCCCGATTGGAGATGTAAAAAGGCACATTTTTGTAAGTTACATTACTGGAAGTTCCTCCATCTTCGTTCCACATCTCCACATGCTGGCCATTTTTGACAAATGGCCCGTATCTTTCGCCCAAACCGTACAATTTCTCTCCCACAGAAAGATGTAGCTGAACAGTCATGAAATCCTGGTGTTTGTGGCCGGTCAATCCAGGTTTAGGAAACCGAGAGTCTTCGACATATCCAACCGATCTGAATCCCAAATTTGTCAAGTGTTTTTCACCCGATTGAAAATTAATGCCGAACAAGTTGTCACTACGGAGTTTAGCCTCCAATTGACCAGTTTTGACCCCGTCTACACTAAAGTCGCCCACGGGAGACTCCGTAATATCGAATTTAGGCTCTTTGGCGTGGAGATAGGCGGATTTATCGTGGTAAGCCTCTAGCTTGATAATGCCGTCATTTGGTGACGAGATCTTCGTGGTGATAATAGCATTGTTCAAGGTATCACCCCTATGGTTGATGGGCTTGGTAGAATACACCGAGTACAATTCCCCATCTCTAACCTCTGTTTTGACATTTTCGTTGGCCCACAAGATTTTAACCCCGTCTTTCAACTCCCATCTTCCACGAGTGAATACAGTGTCGGAATCAACGTGTCTGTCTACACTGACGTGGTCACTACTCATGTTTAACCGTGAAATTATTAGGGATTACTCCAGATTTATATATCGACCGTGCGATATTGGCCATGCGACACGCGACACAGTACGTCACCATGAAACGGTGATAGATGCCAACACTGGGAGCCAATGAGGAGAAAGGAAGCCGTGGGGGCAGCCAGCAACAACCACAGCATCCCCCACGGTGTCCTGGGTTATTCAAAAGGGGAGTTTCTGAGTGAAAAGCTCCAGGAGATCCCGATTCGATAAATTCCGATACATTTTACGAACTGGCGGAGATAACGCACAGGAGGATACGGTGGGGGAGAGTTGTGGGTGGGGGCATAGCATGGGGGGCGGGGCGGAGAGCTACACGGCCAAGATAGTCGGCGGATCTGGCCGTTCGTAAGGCTGACATCGGACAATGGCCTCGACTGATTCCGGAAGGTGGGGGGTGACATAACCCAATGGATATTCTGCTCGTGGGGGAGCGGGTGCTTCAATAGGAAATATCCTTCTTTGGTGGAGGATACAATGGGTTTACGTGGGGGACAAAACCTGGAGTACAACGTGGAGGCGATATGGTGAAAATCTGGGGTAACGCCAAATGTATAAATTGCCTCCATTTCCCTCGCCAACAACCAGAAGATAATGTCTACGGCCACAGATAAGCCCGACGTGGCTCATGTCGACGACGTGCAATCAGATGCGTCGTCTATTAAGGACAACAGCAAGCTTCTTATTCAAGATGCCAAAGATGCCAGCGATGACCAGCATAACATGACGTTACGACAAGGGTTGAAGCATCACAAGAAGGCGGTGTTCTGGGCCGTGGTGATGTCGCTCACCATTATTATGGAAGTATGTATATTTGCCACGCCAAGGGGAGAAGTCTCTACTAACAATTCAGGGTTATGACAATATCTTAATGTCGTCGTTTTTCGGCTACCCCAGTTTCCAGAAAAAGTACGGGGAATTGATGGCGGACGGAACCTACGAGCTCGCAGGGAGATGGCAGAGCGCTCTTGGTGCTGCGTCGTCTTGCGGGTTGATTCTTGGGAACTTCATGAATGGATATTTGACTGAAAGGTTTGGTCACCGCATGGTGATTCTTGTATCATTGATAGCGATGACGGGGTTTATTTTCGTAGTGTTTTTCGCCCAGAATGTTGAAACGTTGGTGGTGGGCCAGGTGTTGTGTGGGATCCCCTGGGGGGTGTTTTCCACCATGGGTCCTTCCTACAGCTCCGAAGTATTGCCTCTTTCCTTAAGAGGATATTTGACCGCCTACGTCAATTGTTGCTGGGCAATGGGGCAGTTTGTAGCGGCAGGAGTGTTGCGGGGGTTCATCCACAACCAGTCGGAGTGGGGCTACAGAGTTCCCTTTGCTATTCAGTGGGCATGGCCGGTGCCAATTTTCCTTTTCACGGTTTTTGCTCCTGATTCCCCTTGGTGGTTGGTGAGAAAGGGCCGGCATCAGGACGCCATTAAGTCGGTGAAACGCCTCACTGACGCCTCTACCCACTCCAAGGCCCACCAGCAGGTGGCTTTGATGATCCATACCAATGAAATGGAAAGGGAGAAAGAGAATTCCCAGAACCAAGGTCTTAGATCTTACATAGAATGTTTCCGGGGTACCAACTTGAGACGGACAGAAATCAGTTGTATTGTGTTTGCCGGCCAGACTCTTCTGGGGACGGCTATCGCCTACAGTCCTAGTTATTTTTTCAGACAAGCAGGGCTTAACCCTAATGACACCTACAAACTTAACTTGGGGGTCACTGCTATTGCGTTTACCGGTACGGTGTGTTCGTGGTTCTTGATTAACCGATTGGGGAGAAGAACTATCTACGTTGGAGGGTATTTTGTCTTGACGACAATATTGTTGTTGATTGGGATTTTGGCTACACCGGCGGAAACTAACCCCAACGTCAAGTGGGGCCAATCGGGGTTGTGTCTAGTGTGGGTGGCCACTTATGCTTTGACTATAGGGCCGTTGGCGTTCACCATTACCTCGGAGATGAGTGCCACAAGATTGAGGATTCAAACCATCTCTCTTGCCCGAAACGCCTACAATGTTGCCCAGTTGATCAGCCATGTGGTTGAGCCGTACTTGATCAATCCTAACGAGGCCAATTTGAAGGGGAGAACAGCGTTGGTGTGGTTTGCAACGGCGTTCCCTACGTTGGTGTGGAGTTATTTCCGGCTTCCCGAGACAAAGCATCGTACTTACGATGAATTGGACGTGTTGTTTGAGAACAGAGTCAGTGCCCGGAAGTTCTCCAGTTATGACTTGAAGGCTGAATACGAGCTTTAGGGCTTTTTAGGACTATTATGTGATATTTCGATTTTATACATCTCTAGTTTGTTGTTCTAGTTTCTTTCTAGTTTGTTGTTCTAGTTTTCTCCTTCTAGTTTCCTTCTATGATATTGTCACAGCTCAGGTGTGAGTGCCCAGGTGTGAGTGCCCAGGTGTGACTGGCAATTCTGTGCTCTGAACTAAGATTATAATGTCTCGACAAAGCATTACAACAAAGTCGTTTTCTTTAACTATCACCAAATTTGCATCGTCAAGTGACCTTCACATTGACGATACAGTAATAGCCGTGCTGTGGTAATACCAGATCGACCTGTGATCTGATAGGAACCATTTTTGGCATTAAAATAAGACATGGATGGACTTTCCAAGATCATACTCTAAATAACCTGAATCCTTCGACTGATGGCTTACTGAATGCATCATACGCTTGATATCTTCCATTATGGCCCCTTTCCGCTTAACCAAAGTCCAACTAAAAGACATCAGAAATCAAATATGGCTGCAAAATCTTCATTCACATGCAGATAACATCTGTTATTTCTACCACATTTCCAGTCTGAATGGAATGTTCTAGGTTGGAAGGACAACCTGTTGTCTGCTGACAACCCCCCGAATCTTTCATGGGCGAAATTGCTGCCATTTCATGGTTCTTGTCAATTTATCTTGCTGAGAAAATCATTCTTGTAGCTGGAAACCACTATCGTCATGTTGGTAGTTAGATGGGTGTAGCAGTAATCTAGCATGTCGTAGAACTGCAACATCAACATCAACATATTCATGACGTAGTACAACAGGGTGTCGAAAGCATCCACAGCAAAACCCCCGGCCAAACTGAGCATGTGAAGAGTGGAGTTACAGCAGTAATTCACTGTTCCACCCACGGTGTAGTAGGACGAAGACACCTTCGACGAGACCAAGGTGACCAACGAAACAACAAAAATCAGCATATTTTCCATTCTCTACCTCTGCCGTTAGTTATAACTCCCCATTTGTCGTGGAATTTGAAAGGTGTCGTGGTAACTTTAATATGGTTTCGGCTAGTTTCGGCTAACACTTCAACACAAAGGTTAATTATATGGTGGTTCTCCACATTTGGCATGAGAGTTGAGTTACGAGCGATTCCGAACGCTCTAGAACCAGGAGACAGTCGTCAGTTGCAATTAAGACGAGGTTTTGTTGTGGGAGAGATTTAAGACGAGGTTTTGTTGTAGGAGAGATTTCTGGTTGGTGGAAGAATGTCTTCATTATGTGGTATCTACGGAGGTTTGGAAGTCCAATGACCACCATGTTGACTGTTTCCCCGGCTGAAATGGCCAACGTTGGAAAAAAGATCGTACATTTTGTAATAAAGTAGGGAATTGAGACCGGACTTTAATCTTGAATGTGACTGATTTTGGGGAATACGAACATGACGAAGTTGGTCTGTGGGAAGATGAATGAGAAGGAATAGAATCTTTATATCACTCTTTTGGTTTCCGGACTCTAGCCTTTGTTTGAAGCCAATGAAGTGTCAGAGAAGCTGGAATAAAGAAGAGTGGTGAGTGATGGTGTATTTAAGGCAGTCCTTGAAAAGATTTGACTCATATGACTTAACTTGAAAGATCCAGTAGAAAGAGGTACTGGTTGACCTGCTGATGGCTGTACTACCATTGCTGATTTGAGCACCGAAACATCCCTAATATCCTCGATCGGATAAAAATTTCCTGTTTAGGAAGTAGACGGAAATATATCAATGGTCCCTTTTTCATTCCTTTGTCACTCTAAAATGACAACCAAAGAGTCAACAGAATCCTCAGGCGAACAACAGGACCTTACCCAGCTCTTGGCCCAGTTGAAAGCAAAAGTTAACCCACAAAACGACCCAACCATCAACCTGTACTTCGATTCCTCCATCGATTATGTCAACGACATCTACCAAAAAATGAACACATCGGAAGACAAAGACAAGGCTTCGAAAGAGATTGCTGAGGATTTGGTTTCCAGAGTCACCGAGTGGGCTACACCAAGGTTACAAGAGTTGGAACGCAAGCAGAAAGAGATGGAACTCAAGGAAAAAGACAATTAAACCAGGTGTAAATAGCGTTGATGTTGATATTAATAGTTTTTCGTCAACCCTCCGACAGCATGTCGTAGCAAGAGCAATTTGGTGGATTCAACTCCAAAATCCACCGAGAGAAACCCCCTACATTCAAATGTACACATATTTCTATATCTAATATAAGTACAGCTTATAGTAGACTCAAACAATGTATTCAATCTAGGCAATGTGTGAAGCAAATGTTACAATGATAGTAAATCTGTCAAAATATTGCCGACAAAACACAAAGCAACAGATTATCCACTCTTGGTCAATCTGCTACTTTGCACTTGAAATGATGCACATTCTCGGCGGAGTCTCCCGAAACTCTCACTGAAACCTTCATCCTTCGAGATTCTCCATGGAACATCACCTCTGAGACCTTCATCTCCAAAAGTCTTCATCTTCAAGAGTCTTCCTCCTCCAAACTCATCTCCAAAAGTCTTCAACTGAAAAATTTCCATCTCATCGCGAAGAAACCAAACCAATTATGGAACCAGCGTGGAAGAAAATAGGACTCAAAGTCCAAGACAACGTCCAGGAAGACGAGATACAACACATAGAAGCAGTAGCACCACAAAAACAAAAATCCCTAAAACGAAGAGCCCCTTCGTCAGAGAAAAAACCCCCAAAAAGAGTGAAACTTCCCAGAGATCAGAAACCTCCTCCGCCGATTAATGACGGGTGGAAGTATATCAAGCAGTTTGTCGAGGACAAGGAACAATGGAAATTCTCCAAACAGAAACAGAATTGGGTGTTGAAGAATCTCCCTCACTGTCCCCAGGACTACCAAGATCATCTTATAGAGTACATTGGAACTATCCAAGGAGGAAGCAGGACTCGACTTTTGGAGCAGTTCAACAAAGTGGTGGAGGTTTGGAACGAGGCAATTGAGCAGGTGAAGCGGAATATAGAGTTGAAATTGAAGGGAGAAGATACTCAGGAGCCAGAGGTTACTTATCAGCGAGAGTATGTGGTATTGGTGAAGAGGATAATGGAGAGAATGGGAGAACAAGTTGTTTTAGCTGATGAAGATGAAGATGAAGATAATGAAAATGAAGAAAACCATGAAAATGAAGACAATGAAGAAAGTGAAGAAAAATCCAGTGAAGACACCACCACGTCTAGTTCAGACTCTAGCGACTCTTCTGACCCCAGCAGCGACGACAGCGACGACAGCGACAGTGACGGCGAAACCAGCGGTAGCTCTCCTTCCAAACCCTCGCGAAATTTAATTGTAGATACTATAAATATAAGATGAACGAGTTCAAACAATTGACTGATAAAGCCCTCGACGTTGATGCAGACTTACGCTTTATGGCTCTAGAAGACTTCACCAAACTCTTGACGGTGGAAAATTCCAGTCAAATCGAAAAGTTTGTCGAGATTTTGTTCAAGTTACTAGATGATGAAAATAACGACGTCAAGAGTAGAACCATAAAAGTCTTCCCCATAATCTTGCCCTACGTCTCGTCGGTGAAGATATACGGGATTATAGAGACGTTGTTTCATAAATGTGTCAATAAGAAAGACGACATCTCCTTAATGGTGCTAAAATTGATCGTAAATAGTGGGTTCAAATTCCCCCACAAGGTCTCACGATCAGTAATAGAGTTGGTGTTGCCGGTAATGGACTCGATTGACTCTTTAAAGTTGGATATATTCATTGAGGTTCTTAAGAACTTTCCTGTGTTAAACTTGGAGGAGTTTATCACCATTTCCAACTTCTTTATCACCTTGGGATTCAGATTGAACTCAATAAGTAGGAAGGCTATTTACGGTTTGGATATTTTATTGACAGCGTCGGCGTCCAACGAGGTGATCACCGCCTCGATATCCCATGAAATTGTTGATAATTGGCTTGTGGTGATAAATTTGAACTTTGAAAACTGCCCCCAATCGTTTAGAGCCATTACTAATCGATTGGAGTTGATGGCTACTATTGTGAAGCACTTGACGAGTTTTTCAGTACAGGGATTGGCCATTGATGAAGTGTTGGATGTGGTGTATAAATACTTGGCTCAGGTTGTTGATCCTGAATTGGATTACGATTTGGTGGTGGAGGACAATTTGATTAAAGAAATATGTCTCGATATCGTCACTTCATTAATTCAATATGGAGCCGATGTGGAGCCTGAGATAGATTCTATCATCAGCAGATTTTTGACCTACAACCCCGCCCCAATCGAAGACTTTGACTTCGACGACGACGACGATATTGAGTTCTCTGACGACGAAATGGAAGAATCTCAATCTGATGATGGTTCATGGAAACTTCGTTTGAAGACTGTAATTGTTATCGAATACTTGAAGAAAGAAGACTGCTTGCCTCGTCTTGTGGAAATCATGAACGACAAGAACCCCATGATATTCAAGCAGACTGTGCTGACGATCAACACTTTACTTAGTGCTAACACTGCGGATAACGTCCCATTTATTGAAGAAAAGATCTTGGAAAACTTGAATAATGAAACTATTGGAGTATATCTTCCGTTGTTGGAGACTATATTGTCGTTGGCGTTGTTATCCACCGAGTTTATTGAGAAGTTTTTCAATTTCTTGCACAATAATAAGAATTTTGAGCTTTTGGAGGTGCTAAATGTGATCTATTCTATCGTTACCACGTGTTATACCCCAGCTATTGAGACTCCATTGATCGAAAAGTTGTGTGAAGACATAAAGCGTAATGTAAATGTTGTTATCAACTTGAAGATTTTAAATCAATTGGTAAAATCGGGAAACGACAAAATTTTGACCACGATATTGGAGAAATTGAACGATCCAAAGATCCTTATTGATATAAAGATTGAGTTGATTAATGTCTTGACCAATTATGTATACGTAAACTCGGTTGACATAGATCGAGTATTGCCGGTTTATGAAACTCATTTCAATGAGGTGATGTTAAAGCCGATTTTGACCAACTTATGCAGAATATTTGACGAAGGAAATGTCAATTTCGGTAAGTTCATGGATAATGAACAATTTCACCAGTTTTTGGTGACGAAATTGAAGTCGTTCTTGAATTCAGAAAACAAATCCATTTACTTCCTTGTATTGACTCTTTTGACTAAATTGAGTTCCAATGTTGAGGGCACTCAGTTGATAGAATTCGGCAAGAAGATTCAAGATCTGAAGTCAATGAATCTCATATTCAGTAATTTGGCAACCATCCCTATAAATGATGAAATCGTATCTCGGTTCATTGAATTAGCTAATACTACCGAATATGACGAGTCCTTGGACATTTCTGGGGTGGTAAAGAATATCTGTAGCCAAGGAAATTATTACAGTCAATTCAAAAGGGAACTAGGAGGGAACTTGTTGGGAGTGAAGATTATTTCACAAATTGTGTTGAATCAAGGATTGCAAGAAGAAATTGTCAGTCACGAACAGCAATTGAATCGCTTGATTGATGAAAAAGTCATAAACAATGAGTTCATAAAGACGCTACAGTTTTTATCCTTCGTAAACTTGTCCCAGCCACTCAAAAACTTGAATATTGAGTCATTGATAAACCTCCTTTCTTTGGAAGATGAAGATTTCGTTAATGGAAAGTTTGAAATTTCAAAGAATTTGGGATACTTGATTACCGGAGATCAATTGATCGCCCAATACACCCATAATGAGAGTCTCAGAAGCAGTTTGTTGGTGACCATCAAATATTATGTGAAAACTCATGACGAGATAAGGTTCGAGAATGAAATCTGGGAGATTTTGTTCGACGAAGTAAATGTTGACGACATCAAGAAGGAGTTCCAGTTAATAGGGGAGATCTTATCAATTATCACCATCAAACATGGAAATGTGAAAGAAATCGAAAAACTCATCGAGGTGTCGAGTTCTAAGGGAATGATGTATAACTTGCTCATCATAGTGAATTATTTGATCAAGGTGGAGGATGAAGCAACAACAGAAAGGTTGGCATCGAAAACGATGAAGTTTGGGCAAATCATTGACATAGACATCAAAATCATGGTGATTAAAAACTTGATAATCTTATTCCATATCTACCCTGGATTGTTCCTGAGGATGAACATGAATGAAATGATCTTTGGTGAGTTAGTGCAATACGACGAGTTCAAGAAGATCATTCCCATGGGTCCCTACAAGTATGTCATTGACGAAGGATTGGAGATTCGAAAATTGGTGTTTGAATTGATCTATTCAATAATCCATAATGAGTCGGTTTCGATTGAACATAACTTGTTCATCAGGAAGATAATTGAATCGGGATTGGTGGATGGAGAGTTTGATATAGTCAATTTGTCATACATGAACTTGAACAAGCTACTATGGCAGTATCCGGAGTATTTGAACGACTTTGATAATTTGCAGGGACTCATTGATAAATTGACGTTGAATTTGAATAAGAAGCTTAAGACAAAGGCGACGAATCAAGAGATTGAAAATTACAATGAAAACATGAAGAACTTGATCAGCTTGTCCAATAGAATCAACGAAACCATGGTCAACAATAGTTGGTATTATAGTAACTGGGAGGTGTATTACAATGGTGTGAGAAAGGTCCAAGGTGTATAGAGGGTAGTAAAGGGGATGAGGGTTGTGTTTTCTGTTTTCTGTTTTCTGTATTTGTAGTCTCCAGAGGGTGGGGAATATTGGCAGCTGTTTGAACTTCAGGGTTGTCCCTGAGAGAATTGGAAACGGAGGTAGAAGATTTGTCAAATATGGGTTTTAAGTATTTCCTTACTTTACCTTTAGTATTTCCTTACTTTCTACCTTTAGTATTTCCTTACTTTCTACCTTTAGTATTTCCTTACTTTCTACCTTTAGTATTTCCTTACTTTCTACCCTCCTTCTGTTTTACCTTCTGTTTTTCCTTCTGTTTTTCCAATATCTCCTTCTGTCTTTCCTTCTGTCTTTCCTTCTGTCTTTCCTTCTGTCTTACCTTCAGTCTTTCCAATATCTCCTTCAGTCTTTCCAATATCTCCTTCTGTTTTGGCTTTAACTTCTCCTTCAGTTTTGCCAATATCTCCTTCAGTTTTGCCTTTAACTTCTCCTTCAGTTTTTCCAATATTTCCTTCTGTCTTTCCTTCAGTTTTTCCTTCAGTTTTTCCTTCAGTTTTACCAATATCTCCTTCAGTTTTGGCTTTAACTTCTCCTTCAGTTTTTCCAATATCTCCTTCAGTCTTTCCTTCAGTTTTTCCTTCAGTTTTACCAATATCTCCTTCAGTTTTGGCTTTAACTTCTCCTTCAGTTTTTCCAATATCTCCTTCAGTCTTTCCTTCAGTTTTTCCTTCAATTTTACCAATATCTCCTTCAGTTTTGGCTTTAACTTCTCCTTCAGTTTTTCCAATATTTCCTTCTGTCTTTCCTTCTGTCTTTCCTTCTGTTTTACCTTCTGTTTTACCTTCTGTTTTACCTTCTGTTTTTCCTTCAGTTTTACCAATATCTCCTTCAGTTTTGGCTTTAACTTCTCCTTCAGTTTTTCCAATATCTCCTTCTGTCTTTCCTTCAGTTTTACCTTCAGTTTTACCTTCAGTTGTAGCAACATCCCCTCCAGTCTCTCCCTCATTATCCCCTCCAGCCCTTCCAATACCTTTCTTTCCTTCAATCAATCCCCCACTCAAGCCCCCACTCCCCTCCGCCGTGCCTTCACCTTTACCCCCGTTGCCACTCGTAGTCTTGCCAAACTCCCCGAACATGCGCAAATAATGAAAGTTGTGATAGATTTCGACGACACCATCACCACCGAAGACACAATAAAACACCTCCTTGGACTCCCGCGACACCCCCTCGGGCCCCGCCACTTCACTGAGGTGTACCGGCGAGCCTACGACGACTACGTGGGCCGCAGCCCCCCCGTAACCTGTTTTGAACAGGAGATTGCCTTTCAGAAGGGGTTGGCGGCAGTGGAGCAGACGTCGGTAGAGGAGTTGGTGGGGCAGAGATACTTCACGGGGGTGACCGAGAGGGAGATTCGGGAGGTGGCGGCACGGGTGGGGGTACGACGGGGGTTTCTGGGGTTTTTGGGGGTGTGTTCGGGGTTGGCGGTGACGGTGACGGTGCTCAGTGTCAATTGGACGTCGCTGTTGATCCGCCAGGTGCTCCTGGGGGTGGAGGGGGGCGATGCGGTGGAGGTGGTGGAGTGTAACGAGCTCGAGGTGGCGGAGGGGGTGTGTACGGGGAGGTTTAGCAAAGGCGACCTTCGGACGGGCTACGACAAGTACTGCTACCTCCAGCGGCAGCCGCTGCCGGTGGTGTATGTGGGCGACAGCCGTACCGACTTGCTCGCCATGCTAGGGGCCACGGTGGGGGTGGCGGTGCCGTGGGGGCGGGTGTTGACCGATCTTCCCTGGGACATCAAGGTAGGGCTGCTTCTGGCGCCGGCTCCGGGGACGCAGTTGTATGTGGGGGACTGGGGCGACGTCGCTGACTATGTACGGCTGTGTGAACGGTGACTAAGTTGAGGTGGCGATGTTGTGGCGGTGGAGACAGAGTGCTTTGGGAGACGTGGTAGTGGTACAGGGTGTCACGGGCTTGGCTTTGAGATAGGGAGTCTTGGGGCTTTGAGCTACACTTACATAACTTATTATATTCCTACATGACTTGAACTAATACTTATACAACATATACTCATGGTGAGCTGTGTCTGTAGTTTGGTTTTGGATTTATGACTACGAGTTAGACTTTGGGTGGATTTGAGTTGGGCTTTAGTTGGGCTTTAGTTGGATTTGAGTTGGATTTGAGTTGCTTTTGAGTTGCTTCATTTTGTTTCATTTTGTTTCAGACTCCGATTCAACTCAGCTTCACTGAGCTTTAATTAGGCTGTAATTAGGCTTCAACTTGGCTGCTCCGCTTCTGAGCTTTTAAGCTATATCTTGTCTTCAACTCAACTTCATCTTAGCTCCATTTTAGTTTAAACTGAGCTTCAGTGAGCTTCAGTGAGCTTCAATCAGGCTTCAAGTTGGCTTCAACTGAGCTTCAATTAGGCTTCAATTAGACTTCAACTGAGCTTCAATTAGGCTTCAATTAGGCTTCAATTAGGCTTCAATTAGGCTTCAGTGAGCTTCAAGTTGGCTTCAACTGAGCTTCAATTAGGCTTCAATTAAGCTTCAATTAGGCTTCAATTAAGCTTCAATCAGGCTTCAATCAGGCTTCAACTGAGCTTCAATTAGGCTTCAATTAAGCTTCAATTAGACTTCAATTAGACTTCAATTAGGCTTCAAGTTGACACAATCTGAGCTTCATCTCACCTTTAACTTAGCTTCAATACAGCATCATCTTATCTTCAACTCAGCTTCACTGAGCTTCAGTTGCACTGTAAGCTAGCCTTATCGTAGCTTCATTTTGACTTCATCCACCATATTAGCTCTAGCTTAGCTTTATGTTGGCTTCAACTGAGCTGCATCTTGAACTCTGCTTCTGAACCTCTTCATCTCTCCTTCTGACCCTCCTCAACTCTCTATCTGACCTTTATATCCTCCTCACAACCTCACCTCATCGCCAGTAAGGCTTGGGATGATAAGGATAAGGCACAAACTGAGGATTAAAAGGGCCGCCAGGAGGCTGGACAGGGCCGCCAGGAGGAGGGAAGGGGCTAGGCGGAGGATGGGCCGCCATGGCAGGGGGAGGATTGGGCCCTGGGTACATGGGATGAGGAGGAACGCCACCAGGGACCACGGGATACATCTGGTAGCGGTAGTAGTAGGGCGACGGGGCCACCGGCGGGGGCGGAGGAGGGTTAGGGGCCACCAGGGGCCCCGGGGGCGGCGTCAGGGGCGGCTTGAGGTCCCGGTCCTTGATCATGGCCACCACCAACTCCGGCGGCACCGCAAGAGGCTCCCGGGGAGCCACCGCCTCGGGAGGGTCGCCGGCAGCAGCGGCGTGGCTCAAGAGCTGCGACCGCAGGGTCAACCGCTCCACGGTGTCGCTGTAGCGGTGGCCAAGGACGCCGAAGCACCCGGCAGCTCGGGCAGCGGCATCGGCGGCGTCGACCAACTGGCGGTCACAGCGCTCGTAGACACAGCTCAAGCCGTCCCAGCCAAGGCCGCCGATGAGGTCGTCACCAAGGCGAAGGGCCTGGGAGTACGCCGCCAACGCGTCGGGCAACTGGCGGAGGCCGAGGTAGAGCGACCCCATGACGAGCCAGGCAGGGGCCAGGGCGGGGTCGTTCTTCAACGCCGTCTCCAAGTAGGTGAAGGCGGTGGCGGTGCCGGGGGCGGTGAGGGCGAGGAGAAACCACGGGGTGGGGTCGCCCACCGACTCGTTGTAGTTGATCAAGGAATTGAGGGAGTCGGCGGCGGCGTCGCGGCGGCCCTGGAGCACGAGGACGTAGGCGTGGGCCATGACGAGGGAGTAGTGGGGCCCCACCACCGCCAGCGCCACCTCGGACGTCGCTGCCGCCGCAGTGGTGTCGCCAGCCAAGATCTGGGCCACCACCAACTGGAGGTAGCACTTGGGATAGTACCGGCGGTCGTAGGGGAGGGCGAGGGCAAGCGACGCCTGTTCCGCCACCTGGCCCCAGTCGCCGTGGCGAAGGTAGCTTTGGGCGAGCGCGAGGTAGCACCGGAACCGCAACGCCACCGGGGGCCCTCCCCCGAGACACCGTCGCAACGCCTTCACCGCGTCTCGAGGGTAGACAAGGGCCCGAAGATAGTCGTGGTAGGGGTCGGGGGCGGCGCCGTCCAACGCCTCCATCGCCCGCTGGGCGTGGGAGAGGTTGCCCACCCGGTAGTGCAAGTAGGCAAGGACGTAGGCGACGTCGGGAGGATGGCTTCGGAGATCGCCGGGAAACCTTGCTTCCACGGCGCCAATGAGCCCCGGAAGGGCCCCCACATCGTCGCCGTCAACAACAACATGGGTCAACTCCCGGAGGGCACGGAGGTGGTGGGGATCATGACGGAGCACCGTCTCGAGGTGCCCCCGGGCATGGGGACTCTCCAAGAGCACCGACAACTGGGCGATCTGGAACCACGTCTGGGCAAAGCTCTGGGCCACCCCGTCGCCCGGAGACGTCTTGGGGGTGTCCCCTATGGCCCCGCCGTCGCTAGTGGAAGCAGCCAAACCGGTGGAAGACCAAATAATAACACCTCCAGCAGCGGCCGTAACTCGGATTCAACTGCAAGAAATTCTCACGGTCAGCTCAAACTCCTGCTGGGGGGACAACTGGACCTGGACAACGCTCTGGCTGGGGTTGGGTATCTCCTACAGCCACTGCAATCACAATCGTCGATGAGATTTGTGCGATTCTTTTGGAAATGGAATTTGAGATTTCCAATATACCCGACCTGCATGATGGACGTGGGACCGCGGCGGTGCCCCGAGACGGTGCGTCGACGCTGCAGTAGGACGGCTATATTGAGTACAGTTCCTGTATACGGGGAAGGTGCCGGGGTTCGTTGCAGGGCGAACGCTGCGGGCGTCGCCCCAAGCGACCAGGGGGTATAACCGGATCAGAGGGGGCACGATGACGGGGGTGGAGGTGGAGGTGTGGGGGTTTGCTCGATGTGGAGGTGGGGAGAGGTGATGTTGAGTGACGTAGATGGTAAGAGGTGTACCTGTCGAGAGGAGAGGGTTGAAAGGGGTGAAGGTGACAGGGATAAATGTCTCTGATGTCGAGATGGATGTCGTGGCATTAAATAAATCAGAAGCTTGCCCAATTAGGTGAAGGGGTGGATATGGGGTGGTTGGGCGTAGTGGCGCCATGGTGGTTGAGATAAAGTCGTAGTGAGGTTTGGGCGAGTTTGACGAAGAATTGAGAACGGGTGTGTAATTGGTGGGTGTTCGGTGGGTGTTCGGTGGGTGTTCGGTGGGTGTTTGGGTGGGATGTAGTGGTGTAGTGTGGTGATGGTGGTGATGATGTAGTGGTAATGTGCATTGTAGTTAAAGTAGTATGAGATAAAGATTGAAGTGTAGGTTAAAAGGCTACAGATTATGGACTACAGAGTGTCTTAAGTTTAGACTAAGATCAAAGATCATAAACATAGACTATATAGTAACTACAGTAGAAAGACCAAATACTAGAGACTAGATTTCTTAAGTACAAAGATTAAAGACCATACTTAATTTAAAGAGAAAAGATTAAAAGCTACTTTGAAGACCATAAAGTAACATAAATCACTACGTCAGAGACTGTAGAAACAACAAAGACCATTTTACAGACTCCATCGGATTCAAAGTAAAAAGAGCAGAGACTACATTAAATACATTAAATACTATAAAGTGTCTAAAGTGTCTAAAGTTCCTAAAGACTACAATTAACCACCAGTCGCTTTAAACTGTAAAGTCCTTAGACATCTGAATAGGAACTTAAAAGACTATTTTAGAGACTACAGATTATCTAGAGTATCTTTAGATTATTAACATAAAGGAAAAGAATTATTGATTATCCGAAGTACATAGAATAATGTACAGATGACGATATTGCTACGTTAGAGACTACAGATTGTTTTAAGTAGATTTATCGTAAGACTACGTTATAAACTGAAGACTATCTTCAGAAAACAGACAAAACACTACGTTGTAGACTATAAAGTCACATGAAAGAGCATCGGAGACTACAGATTATCTTAGGTAGAAAGATAAAGGATAAACACTAAGTTAGAGACTGCTTATCAAAAGTAACAACATCAAGAACCACGTTAGAGACCTAAAGAAACATCTTTCTACTTTACAGAGTCCCAAGCAACATCTACACCAAAACACTACATAAATATCCTCTTGCCACCCTCATCAGTAATGACAGGCGAAACATCCTCATCTCGTCTGCTTCCAAAAGATCATAACTCTCCTTTGCAACTCAATTACACTCTTTTCTAGCGATTTGACAGAACCCGTCTCCATCTTCTTCTTCTTTTCCTCCTTCTTCTCCTTCCTCTCCTTCCTCTCCGTTCTTCACTCTCTGTGGCAATTCGACATTCTGTCAACTCAACACAAAACTGCCGTAAATGAGATGAAAAGTTTTGAGAAGAGATAAAACTCCAGACATTTATAAAAGATTAAGAAGAAGTCGTAGAGTTTGTCGAGAGTAAACTGAGTGGAAGACCTTGACTGACACTTCCTTAACCCCCAGCCGAAGTATTTAGAAGAGTTTAGTCCCCGGATAGACTATTTTTCACCCATTTCATGTTGTTGCTCCTAAAGTGCCTTCCGCTGAAATACTCCTCCCTCGTGGTGAAACGCTCGCTATCGATCCTCCAGAACTTGGTCCACTCGTGTAAGTCCTGCGGTATCCCCCTCCAGTCCACAAACAAAGAACTTCCCGGCTACATTCCCGTAGTTTCCCATCGCCGTTATGAGAAACACGAAGATGAGGTGTTTGCGAAATACATCAGCAAGTTGGACCAGGAGGACTTGAACCTCCTCGGCCACCATCCGTCGCTATCGCCTCCGACCAAGAAACACAACGCCACGGAGAAATCCCCGGGAAAAGAGTGTTTACGATGCCGAAACATCAAATACAAGAACCATTTCAGTGAGGAAGCCGAAGCCCATATCACCCCAAAATTTGACGACTTGGCCCTCAAAAAGGTGGTGTATATCACTTCCGCCATTGAATTCCCCCTCAACCTCAACCGGAGGTTTTTAAACTCCGATTCCATCGTCATCATCAACAAAGTTGATCTCATCACTTCCAACCTCCAAAATCTCCATCGGTATCCTTTCTACAAGTCCTACTTGGCCAGAAACTTTGGCGTGAACCCCCAGAAGGTCTTCTTCACCAGCTGCTCCAAAATGTTTGGCATCAAAGAGGTTTACGACTTTTTATCGGCTTCTTCTGTCGTGGGTCTTGATGTCAGGGACTATCAATTAGTCGGGGACATCAATAGTGGAAAGAGCTCCTTGGTGTCTTCGTTACTTTACCATCAGAAACGGGATTATCGAATTTCCCCTAAAAAGTGGAAACTCCATAACGGACCAGGAATCAGTGATTTTCCAGGCTACACCAGAGGTCTTATAAACTTCAATTTGGAGAAGTTCCAGATCAACGATGCTCCGGGGTTCAATCAGTTCAATTTGCCCCATTTCAAGAAGTTCAAGAATGTCTTTAAAGGGGTGGCGATGCACAAAGCAGGGTTACACGACGATAAGTACGTTGGTTTTCAAGGCCCTCATCTCCTTTCATTTGCTGGGGTGTTTTATATCAAATTTCCCCAGGGGATATTCCAGTATAAGAATCTTGTGAATATCACCCCTATTAAAGTGGCCAGTTTGGAGAAATTGCAGCACTGGCAAGATACCATAGACACCAATCGTTCACTCCAGGCTCAACATCTTGTAAACCCTACTACCAAGTTGAGGAAGTTCTACATTCCCCCGTTCTACGGCAAAATTGACTTGGTAATCAAGAATTTCGGCTACATTGAAATCACTCCTACAGGACGAAAGCTGGCCAACGATTTGATCGAAGTGTATCTTCCTGAGAATATCGACTTGGATATGATCATACGAAAGCCCTTGGTAAAGTATCTCCACAAGACATTGAGTGGTTTAGATAAATATGGCAATCCTTTAAAACGAGAGAATTATCACAAATCGACAAAGGTCATTAACGATTATGATGGCAAGTTATTCTACTCCCGATTGATTCCAGCAGTAGGCAGTGCCAGTGAGTCGATAAAGAGAGTACTGGGAAAGAACTATGATCACACCACGGTGATCGATAAGGAAACCACGAAGTTCTGGGTTCCTTGACGTTTCGTTTCACCTTCTGGCAGCCAACGCTGCAGTATTGCATAGTAGCTTGTAAACATGTAAATAGATATCCCACTCTGCAGTGGAATTACAGTGCAAATCGTCTAAAGCTTCCGAGGCTCGAACGCAACTATTGGGCACGCTCCAGGGGTCAAACTTCCCCTATTCCTCCCCCGGCTTGATTCAAGCAGAACGTCATGGTTCAACCACTGTCAAGGGGAAAAACCATGGAATGGAGGTCGTGGTATCTCTAGAGGCAATGACGTGGCCATTCCACTCTATTACCACCACCACGCACCATAAACTCAATGCCAGATCAAAATCAATGCCACGGCTTGCTATTCTATCACTGGCCAATCACATTTGACCTCGAGTGGTATTTTCTTCCAATACAATGGAGGGTTATGCACACCAGCACAAATAGTCATGCAATATGCAATGCATAGCGCTCGAGAATGTTGCGACAATAACCTATCAGCACGAAGGGTAATGCCACTGCAAGCCCTTCGCTCTAGGGCTATATTTCCCCGATTGATGAGGCGAATTGCCTATTTGGGAAAGCCGAGGCGACGGCAGCCGCAGACGCAGATGAAACGACCGGTGACCGCCGAAGCGTTATCACCCCGAGACAACGAGCTAAGGCGATGCCATGACCTGGGGAACACAGAGACTTCGCTACCATCACTAATGGTGGCACTAGCAACTTCCCCTTGGGTGTTGCAATCTATCGGAAATAACGCGGAATTAATCGGAGTTATTTTTGGCGAGTTATGACGCATGGTGGGATTGCTTATGTCAGCTTTCGTCAACTCCTATGTTTGCCTCGTACTTGGATCCTCGATAATGCTAGCTGTGACGGTGGTGACGCAGCCATCCCCTATTGACGGTTGCAGTGTACCTATAGGCACTCCCGTGACATATACCCGATGCTGGATCAAGTGGAAATTGCAGATTCACTAACACTCCTGAGACGCGATTCTGGCAGGGATGGGACGTAAATATAACTCAACGGTATTCTGGCAATTCTCCTCCAGAGAAACATCGATTACCGTGGCCATTCCCACCCTTGAGCTCGTGTTGTCAACCCAGAAGTCGAAATCCAATTAGGAATTAGACGAGCCCCTATCTCATCAAGGAAGTTTGCGACCGCCATTGTTACCGGAGAATATCAACAAATAACAAATCTATTTCGTCAACAATCAAACCCTGACATCACATTGCTGTTAGTTTATCATCGGGTATTGACTATTGATTGGTGGTGATTCAGAAAATCCCATTGTATTGAGATTATTGTTTGAGTTCGGTCTGTTTATCAGTAGTTTGAATTGTTGGTTAACTGTTGTTTATATCAGTTTGACAGAAACCTAGATCTAGTTTCAGATTTTTAGGCAGCCAGTTTATCCTCGTCTGTTTCCAAGTTTACGAATATCTTTTGGGTCCAGCCTTAATTCTCGAATCTTAACTAGGTCCAGTCTTGAAACTTGTTGGATCCAGTCTTAATACTCGAGAATATCTTATTGTCCCAGCCAGGATACACCTGCATTCCCTAGTTCAAATTCCCCTTTACCATCCAAGCCATGGAACGAAGTAGGAGCCACCAAAACCTCATGGATACCAAAAGAAGGCCCTTGAGTCAGTCGTTATCAATAAACAACTTGCATTTCGCCTTGAAATCCAAGCCCAGCAAACCCAGCGTAACCACCAACAGACTGTTGCCCCTTCGCCCTTCCAATAGGATGTCTACAAAACCATCGTCAAAACAAACCGTCAAGCTCAATGAAGCTGCCACGGCGTCGACGTCAAAACCCTCCCCTACAATATCCACCGCTTCCAAAGACGTCACAGTGTCCCACACCCCTCGACCCAGTCTATCGGCCAAAGCGAAAGCCGATAAGAAGAAAAAGCGATTCTCCATCATCTCCTTCATGCAGCCTGAAGACAGTGAAGAATCCCCTTCGCCTCATGCTGTCATGGATAACGACTCTACCATCAACCTCCAACCAATCGAGTTGGGCGATGATACCTCCATCGAGTCCCAGCCTGACGAATACGATATCTCCATAGGACACAAGAAACGCACCTCCAACTTGTCCCAGATCATGGACTTCATCCACCTAATAAACTATGACGATGTCACTCACAAGCTGATTACATTGGAGTCTGCTGTGATCCAGGAGTTTAACCTGGGTCCAGAAAGCCACTACTCAGTGCAAACTGTTGCCAGCGTGCTAGTTTTCGGCTATCTCCAGGACCGTCATCCCCTAGATCTCGACGATATCGACTACTGGGGTGACGACAGCTTTAGTGGTTGATGTCATGTTTTATTGGTGAAGACAGCCTTAGTTGATGGTTTTCACAGAGACGGTAATCGCTAAAAACTCAAATTACTGTCACACCAATTGTATAATATTTTCAATAGCAGGGGAGGTGTCCCATCAGTGAGTACACTAACTCCCCCTTCGTTTCGACAGTCAAGCAGTCGTCTGAAATGACCAACCCAGAACCAATGATTCTGGACGTTTAGTGATGAGTCTACGTATTTCAATTCCAAATATTTCTCTAATTTCTAGTCCTTCAAACCCACCAGACTGTGATCCAGCGAGAGTGTCTCTACGAGGTGGTCAGACAGTCTGTCCAAACAATCGATAAGATTCATTTGGTCGATTGAAAGAAATGTTACTTTTACATCAATTTACCCAGAAATCCCCAACACGAGTAAAACCAGAAGGATGGGGGTCAAGAGAGGGTTGTCAATGCCAGACACAACCCTGAGGGATCAGGGGGAAGCTTCAAGGGGTGAATCACAAAGGGATTTCCATAGAATTACCGCCAACACTACCACACGAGACATCACTACTTCTACCGCTGCCGCCACTACCACTACACCACTACCGCCACTACCACTACCACTACCGCCACACTGACGAACCACCACCACGAACCACCAATTCCGCCACATCTCCCGCCAACGGTCGCCAGAAAACACCGCAAACGGCGGCAAACACAAAAATGTTTCGACGGATCGCATATTCAGGAGCCTTCGTCACTACCG
This sequence comes from Yamadazyma tumulicola, assembly GCA_030578535.1. Lineage (NCBI taxonomy): Eukaryota > Fungi > Ascomycota > Pichiomycetes > Serinales > Debaryomycetaceae > Yamadazyma > Yamadazyma tumulicola. The sequence goes on along the minus strand of JAJMSJ010000015.1, from coordinate 131,515 downwards.
CTGTCGCCTCGTACTATTGGGGAAGGACGCAGCCTGCGGTGGCGTCTAGGCCCATATACACCGCCGGCTCCCTCCTTCCCCAGTCTACGTTGCCGTTACAGACGATCTCCAGTCCTCGCTACGCTAGCGCTGGGGAATTCGCCAGTGCCGTGACGAAATTGAAGGGATTCCTCCGTGAAGACCAAGTTCGGGACAGTGAAGTCGAGCTAGAACACCACGCCCGCAACGAGTTCACGCCCCACGAGCCGCTGCCCGGCCATTGGCCCCGGTTGGTGGTGTATCCCGAGCTGACAGAAGAGGTTTCGAGAGTGATGTCAATCTTGAACGAGTTCAGGGTGCCCGTGGTACCGTTCGCCGGGGGGACGTCGCTAGAGGGCCATTTCTTCTCTACTCGTAAGGGAGTAGTGTTGGATACCTCTCGCATGAACAAAATCCTCGCCATTCACCCCGACGATCTCGACGTGGTGGTACAAGCAGGAGTCAACTGGGTGGAGTTGAACCGGGAGTTGCGACCCCATGGTCTCTTGATGGGGGCCGATTGCGGCCCTGATGGCTTGATCTCGGGTATGGTCAACACCAATGCCTCGGGGATCAACGCCTCGCGCTATGGCGCCATGATGGCCAATGTCATCAACTTGACCGTGGTGTTGCCCGACGGTACTGTGGTCAAGACTCGTCAGCGGCCCCGCAAAACCTCCTCGGGCTACTCCTTGACCCAGTTGTTTATTGGCAGCGAGGGTACTTTGGGGGTGGTCACAGAGGCCACCCTCAAGCTTCATCCCATGCCACGACATGAGAAGGTGATTGTGGGCCAGTTTCCTACCCTCGGCGATACCACCAATGCTGTGAGTCAGATCTACCGCCACGGACTCCACCCCACTGCCATTGAGCTCATGGACCCCGACATGATCCACACCATCAACTACTCGGGGTACTTCTCCCGCCCCTGGGCTGAAGTCCCTACGGTGTACTTCAAGATCGGGGGTATGACTCCTACCATGGTGGAGGAGCAGGTTGCAGTGTTGCGGGAGATTGCCCTCAGCAACAATTGCACCTCCTTCACTGCTGCTCAGGACGATGCCGAGGGCGAGGAGTTGTTCGCCGCCCGCAAGAACGCCTTCTACGCTATCTTGAACTACGGCCGTAACGAGATTGACGAGGACGTGCGGCTCTGGGTAACCGATATAGCAGTACCGTTGCTGCGGTTGTCACTGGTGCTCACGGCGATCCACGACATGATTCGGGCTTCCGGCATGCAGTCGGTGATCCTTGCCCACGCTGGAGATGCCAACTTCCATTGCGACGTGTTCTACCGTGAGGAGGAGAAGGACAAATGTGAGGCGTTGGTCAACCGTATGATGGAGCTAGGGTTGGCCAATGAAGGCACTGCAAGTGGTGAACATGGCATTGGCAACGGCAAGCGTAACTTCTTGGTGCAGGAACTTGGCCAGGAAGCGGTTGACTTGATGCGCCGCATCAAGCTCGCTGTGGATCCCAATCGGATCATGAATCCCGACAAGATCTTTAAGATTGACCCTGCCGATGATGGGCGGTATTAGGATGGGTCGGAGACTCAAGGAGTTTGACAGACTGTGGTCAATGAGTTTGATGAGTGGTATGAAGCTGGTGTGTTATAGAAGTTGATAGAGTGTTATAGAAGGAGAGAGTGATGTAGAAGGAGAGAGTGATGTAGAAGGAGAGAGTGATGTAGAAGGATAGAGTGATATAGAAGTTGATAGAATCCAATTATAAACAATTCATGCTAAACTCTGTACTTTCAGTCTCATAGTTTTCATCTACTCTAGAGTCCACATTTCAGTGGCAACTCATAGTTTACAACTACTCCGTAGAGTCCACATTTCAGTGGCAACTCATAGTTTACAACTACTCCGTAGAGTCCACATCTACTCTATCTACATCTCAAATTCCCCATCTACACTCTGGTCTACACTTCACATCTTCTTCTAGTCTATAAACTTATCTTCTCGTTAAAAAGAACCTAAGATCCAACTACAACCCACATAACCTGGTGTAATACTACTTAAATAAGGTACCAGGGTCTCCAAGTAGTAAATCAATGCACCCGCTGATATCACAATTTCTACTACACATACCATTCTCAACGTCTCATCCCCTAATCTTCTGTAGAATTCACTAAAATACTCAAAGTGGCTTGATCCATCTATCCTCTTTTAAAACAATAAAATCCACACTGAAATTCTCTAGTTAAAAACAATGCCACCCGCACAGACGATATCAATATCGCTGTCCTTGAACAGCGATGATTGGATGAAAACTACGTGAAATCACTTACGCCTCCCCAGTGTCCATTATCTTATCGGGATTTTCTTATCGGATCGACCTAGCCGTCAGCCATTTCTCCCTGATACCGCGCCACCCTCGGTACCGTTTCTCGCCCCAGGGCCAGCCCCTAGCCCCTATAACCGCTATCGTTTAATGCGAAAATTTTTTTAAACATGTCTTTCAACGAGAACTTGAAGAAGTTAAACAACTTGAATCTTGGGAGCAAGCGGTCGTTGTTGTCCACGTCGTTGCAAGGGGAACGAGCTTCCCACACGGAATATGTCGATGACCTCAAAAGCGAGGACGATAACGATATAGATAACGAAGACGCTTCTCACGATAACAATGATAACACTAGCTATGATAACGTTCACAGGGGCAATAGTCCAGATAATGACGCCATGCGAGACCACCCCGAGCCGGAATTGTTGGCAACGTCGGTGGACGGAAAGCTCATTCCCTCGTCGTCCAATATCTCGTTGTTCTCCCTCAACCAGTCCCAGCAGTATAGTCCCAAACCCATGCAAGTGCAGACGTTTTCAGGAGGGCAGATTCAGCCCCAGGGGGCCAACCAGACGTATCTGAGTCCGCTGTTGCCTCAGGGAGAGTTTCGGCGAGTTCGCAACTCGGTGTCGTCCCTCAGTCATAAGCGGTACGAGACCTACCGCTTGACGAGCCCTCCGCCCCAGGAATCGGCGGCGATCCCCATAAACAACAAAAACTTGAACGTGCCCGATTCTCCCAATTTGGACCCCACGTCCCTCACGGGGTCGCCATCTCGGTTCTGGCTATCGAGCCAGACCCCACCCCAGCTGGTGGGAGGGAGCTACAAGCGGATGTCGGGGTTGTCTGACTACCAGAAACACCAGCTAAACACCCAGTTGCTCAATCTACAGGCGAGCCAGAACCTGGGCAGCCACGGACACATATCCCAGCTCACACAGCAGATAAATGCCCTGAAAGCGGGGGCCACTCAGCCGATGAAGATACCCAGAGACAAGCAGATTTCCGGGGGAGACTCGCCGACATTGAACCCCCAGACCCCCAACGAGGACCAGCCCATGACGCCGTTGTATTTGAACAACGACTACTTGAACTATAATTACTTCCCCATCAAGCAGGGGATCGAGGAGGAGGAAGAGGACATGGCATAATGCATAATGACGTTAGATCTCTTATCTCTCTCGACACTTTTTCACGTAGTTTTGGCGATAGGGAGGTTGCAAAAACAGCCAAAGAGGTGTTGATAGCGGAACAGCCTTGAACATGACTGCTGGACCTTCTGCGGTCTCCTTAACGACAAATTCCAGAGAACTCACTTGGTTCTTCTCCTACCACATCTACACTTCTGCGATAACCACTTATTCGATTTAAAATCTTTGAATTCGTGGATAGTCCCTACAACAGCACTCCCACTATCCCAGCATCGAGGTTTGCCACCCACTTCATCCAAAAACCCATCAAAATCAAAATCACCAGAAAACTTCACCGCGATGTCAACTTATGAAGACGACCATAATATACCAAATCGGGGTGCCACAGACACCCGAGACGGCAGAAACAGCCACAGAGCACACCAGACATTATCCTCGATCATAGATTCGTTTGTGACCGAGCTGAACCGCCCCTCGGGCCAGATCGTAGACTCTGAGATCATTGCCACCGCATTAAGGACGATGGATGTCGAGGGTTCCGTGGCGTCACAGTTGCTAGAGACGTTGTCGGAGTCCCCCAGCAAGGGCATTGACGACGGGTACCTCGACTCTCTCGAACGGGTCGATATCGGCGACTTAGACGACAGTGACGACTGTCCTATTTGTACCAATAAGTTCAAAGACGACAGCTATCCTTTGATAGTGAAGCTTCCCTGTGAGTCTAAGAAGGCCCATATCTTTGATTTGGACTGTATTGGGCCGTGGTTGAAGATGAACAGCACCTGCCCGTTATGTAGGTTTGATTTGCTTGAGTTGCAGCTGAAACGGAAGGAGAAGTTGGACAGGGAGTTGGAGAAGATCAGGCAGGAGGAGAGCGAGGACGAGGAGGAAGACTGGGAGCTCTACGGGTAGGGAGGGGCAGAAAGGCTCACCAATGCAGATGGCTGGCTGGTGGTTTAAGCTCAGTGTCTGGAGAGTCCGGGGAGATCAGGAGAGCTCAGGAGAGTCTGGAGATAGAACAGGAGATAGTTTAGGTGATAGTTCAAGAGAGAGAATCCAGCTGAATTTATATACAAGCTCTAACTGTCAAAGTGTTTCTTAAACTCCTCCGACGCCAACAACTCTTCCACCTTCGCCATGATCGGGTCGTCCGAGTCCTTATACGACTCCGGCACCGCAAACTCCTTCAAAGAGTCCAACTCCCTCACAAAGTCGCTCGACTCTCTGGTGTGAATTACAGCAGAATATTTCACCCCATCAATGGCGTACTTGTTGACATAACTCAACCACAAATCCACCACCTCGGGGTTGGCGTCGTAGGCCTTCACCTTGTAGTTGTAGGTGGTTCTGTGGAAGTTCTGCTTCGTTTTCGCCTGGGCAAACGGAGACTTAATCACGGTATACAATCGCTTTTCCGTCTTTTCCTTGAAAATCGCCCCCATAGGGATCCCGAGGAAGAACGCCGCCCTACTGACGAACTCTGCCGCCAACTTCAACCCCGACTCGTCGTATCCTCTGAACTTTATCGTGGCCACTTCGTCGCCGTGGGTCTTGGGCAACCGCAAGGGCTTATACTTCAACAATTCCACGTTGATGGGGTCGGTGCTGACGATCTTGGGGGAGTAGGCAAACTCTCCCTCCAACAACGTCGACCTGAACTCCCCGTCCTCTATCTTCTGCTGTTTCTGCTGGCGGAGGTATTCTGAAGGAGTGGTACGTTTTCCGTCACTTTCGCCCCGTTTGCCCCCAGACTTCCCCTGCACCTTTCTGCTGGTACTACCAGGTACCTTCTTGGTTCCCTGGGCGGCCACACGCCGTATTCCGCTGGTACTTAGCCATCTTGTCCCTGCTACCACCAGTTTAAACATGGTTGAAAATTTTCTTTACTGCGAAAGTTCATGGGAAAGAACAGTAAAGACAAGCGAGATCTCTACTACCGTAGGGCGAAGGAGGAGGGATACCGGGCCCGGTCGGCGTTCAAGCTTCTCCAGCTTGACCAGCAGTTTGACTTGTTCGGCGGAGTGGCCAAGGTAGTCGATCTCTGTGCAGCACCAGGGAGTTGGTCCCAGGTTCTTGCGAAGACCTTGGGAGAGAATAAGAAGATTGTGGCGGTGGATTTGCAGCCGATGACGCCCATAGACGGCGTCAGTACTATTCAGGCGGACATCACCCACCCCCGAACTCTCCAGCGGATTTTGGAGGTTTTTGACGGAGAATTGGCCGATTTCGTCTGCAGCGATGGCGCCCCCGATGTCACGGGGCTCCACGACTTGGACGAGTACGTCCAGGGCCAGTTGGTGCTATCGGCGTTGCAGTTGACCACCTGTGTGCTCCGGCCGGGAGGGAAGTTTGTGGCAAAGATATTCCGGGGCCGAGACATCGACTTGTTGTACAGCCAGTTGAGTTACCTATTCGAGACCGTAGTGTGTGCCAAACCCCGGTCGTCTCGGGGAACGTCGCTTGAGGCGTTCGTGGTGTGTTTGAACTATCGTCCGCCGCAAAACTGGAATCCCCAGCTCCTGTTGCACCAGTCCACAGAGGAGTTTTTTGAAAGTATTGATATCGGCCGGCCCAAGAATTTGCAGTTTTTGGACGTCAATGACGACCAGCGGTCGATAGCGAAGTTTGTAGCCTGTGGGGACTTGAATGACACTGATTCTGACGCCACCTACACTTTGGACCACCGCAGAGAGTTACTCGAGCCGGTACAGCGGCCAACGTCGCCCCCGTACAAGAAAGCGTTGGAGATGAAGAGACAGGGAAAGTTGGGTATTTAATGTATATTAGACTATAGGCTGGGTTAGGACAGCCGACCTCATGAGAAAAAAGCATTACATTAGCGATTCTTTACTCCATCCTTAAGCTGACTACAAATCTATGGACTCTACACTAATTCTCCTGTTTGTCTTCACCTTTGACGAAAGCGTCAGGTTTCAAAGTAGGGAACAACAACACCTCTCTGATGGTATTGGAGTCGGTCAAAAACATCGCCAACCTGTCAATACCACATCCCCAACCAGCAGTGGGAGGCAATCCATATTCCAAAGCGTTACAGAACGTTTCATCGATCATCTGTGCTTCATCATCCCCTTGATCCTTTTGTCTGGCTTGTTCTTCGAAACGAGCTCTTTGGTCGAATGGATCGTTCAACTCAGTGTAAGCATTACAGATCTCTTTGGTGGCAACAAACACCTCGAAACGTTCACACAATCCAGGAATGGAACGGTCTCTTTTGGCCAAGGGAGACATCATTTGAGGGTGACCAAAGATAAATGTAGGGTTGATTGAAGCGTCTTCCAACTCCCCAACCAATTTATCCAACATTCTAGCGTTGGTGAGAGGAGGAGTACAGTCCAATTTGTTGTCAATCAAAATCTGTTTCAAGAACTTACCAGTTTCTTCAGTGTGTAACTGGTCTTCTGGAGGAAATTTGACATTGTAGACCTTTTCCAATTCTTCAATCATGTTAAGTCTCTTCCATGGACGAGCGAAATCAAGAGTCAATTCCTCGCCGTCGGGACCATCAGGGTGGTATTTGATTTGGTAACTGCCGGTGATTTCTTTGACCATTTCACTGAATAACAACTCCGTCATGTCCATCAAGTCATAGACATCGGCGTATGCCTGATAGAACTCACAAGTGGTGAATTCAGGGTTATGGGTCATATCAATCCCTTCATTTCTGAATTGTCTACCAATTTCGTAAACCCTGTCCATTCCTCCAACGACCAATTCTTTCAAGAATAACTCTGGAGCAACTCTCAAGAACATATCGATGGCCAAATCGTTGTGGTGAGTGATGAATGGCTTGGCAGTAGCACCACCGGCAATGACGTTCATCATGGGGGTTTCCACCTCGATAAAGTCCCTGTTGTCCAAGAACTTTCTAATGTACTTGATGATGGCCGATCTAACTTTGAACCGATCTCTAACACTATTGTTCATGATCAAGTCCAAATACCTCTTTCTGTAACGCTGTTCTTGATCCTTGAATCCAAAATGCTCCGTGGGCAACATATGCAAGCATGGGGTCAATAATTGCACTTTGGTAGCAAACACCGAGATTTCACCTTCGCCCCCTTTAGCAGGAGACGTTCTCCCGGGATACCCCGTGATACCGATGATATCCCCCCGTCTCAAGTTCTGGTGCATTTGCTCGTATTGCTCCACCGAGGGGGCATCTTGAGCCTGAGCCATGATTTGAATCTCAACCCCATCGCCTTTCAAGACGTAGAATTTCAATTTCGACCCACTTTCTCTCTTGCTCATGATCCTCCCACTGACACTGACCTCAACACCATTCAAGGTCTGGCCCCTGGTCAACTTACCGTACTTCTCCAAGAACTCTGGCAATCCCATGGAAACCAGGAACTTATGAGGATAAGGATTGAATTTGGAGTCGTCGGCCAAGTTTTCTCGTCTCATCTCGTTGATCTGTCTTGATCTGATCTCAAAGTACTGGTTGGGGTTCAAGTCAGCCAACTGGTCCTTGTTGGCGGGCTTGGGTTTGGCGGGGTTGGCGGCGGCCTTTTCAGCCTTTCTGGCCTCAATTTGACGGGTTTTTTGCCGTTTTTTCAACTCGCTTTTGGACACGTACTCTCCGGTCACGTCGTCCAAGTACGTCTTTTGTAATTGTTCTGCAACCTCGTTAGCGTCGGACATGGTATTGGCGGTTTCACTATCGAAAACTGATGGAAAGGAAAAATTTTCTTGCGATTTTGAAACTGAAAAATTTTACTGAAGAGATAACAGAAATGAGTCAGAAGAGAACGTATGAGGCGCCGACCGCGACGGTGATCGAGGTGGAAGCCAGTGTGGTGTTGTCGTTGATAAGACACACGTCGGAGAACTACCCGTCGATTTTTTCCGGGGCCCTTTTTGGGTTTGAAGACGATAATGGCTCGGTGAACATCAGCCATGTCTGTCCCTATCCCTACCCAGACCAGTACGAAGGGGGCTCGTTGAAGTCGCGTAGTGGACTCAAGTTCCAGAACGAGTTATTGGAGTCGTTGAGGTCGTTGGGGTACGGCGAAGAGTTCCAGGGATGGTTCCAGTCGACGATATCGGGGAACTACGTCACCAACCACTTGGTGGAGTCGTTGGCGCAACAGCAGCTCGTGAACAAGAATGCGTTCATATTGATCCACAACATGGCGTCCATTGGCAAAGAAGTGGACTTGAAGGCGGTGAGATTGACGGGGAATTTCATCAAAACCTACATTGACAATAAATGGAAATCCAAGGATTTGGACCACAACAAGTTGTCGTTCTTGAATATCTTTGACGACATTCCCATCAACATCAACAACCAGTACTTGGTCGACTTGTACTTGTCGCAGAACTTGTTGTCGTTGAACAAGTGTAAGTTGAACGAATTCGACAACTTGAACCTCTTATCCAACCAGAACGTCACATCGAAGTTGTTGGAAAGCTTGTCGTCGCAAGTCGACAGTTACAATTTCGATCAGAACAACTTCAATTACTTCCAAAGACAACACCTGAAGGAGATGAGCAAGATAAATCAATGGAAGAACAACCGGAAGTTGGAAAACTTGGAAAGAGCCAAAAGAGGCGACAGTGAATTAGACCCCAACGAGTGGCAGTCGATATTCAAGTTGCCTGTGGAGCCATCGAGGTACAACAACATGTTGTATTCCAATGCCATTGACAATTTAGCTGATGATTTGTTGAAGAAGTGTAATGAGGAATTGACCAAGAGTTTTGCGGTGGAGGGTAAAGTAGCTTATGAATAGATATTCTTTCTCTGGAGGTGACTGCGGTCAATTGTAGTGGGGCCCTCAAGCCCGGGACCCAGTGCCTACGTCGATTTCGCCACAAGAGCTTGTCTGCACCCTTGGGCTTATTTAGCCGTTCAGGAGCTTGTCTGCCACCCTTGGGCTTATTTAGTCGTCTACGAGCTGTTGTTGATTGTTTGAACAGAAATCATCAAGAAACACCAGCGGTATGATCAAAAGACAAGTCTACCGCCCACTGTCGCAAGAGCTTGTCATAAGGACGTCCTGCTACCATGGAGCCGACCCACGGCCCATCAAGAAACATACCGCCAGCGGTATGATCATCACCACCCTCCACCACCAGCCCCTCAACATCACCGTCATGGATCACAGATCTCCATGTGACTGCGAATCGGATGATGGTCGACCTTCAAATATAAATCCACGACACCGCACCAACAATTATTCGAAAAGACAATGGCTAGACAATTCTTTGTGGGAGGAAACTTCAAAATGAACGGGACCAAGGAGTCGGTGACGAAAATTGTCGACAACTTGAACGGGGCAGAGTTGCCCAACAACGTGCAAGTGGTGATTGCTCCCCCAGCACCCTACCTCACCTTGGCGGTAGAGGTGAACACCCAGCCCACCGTGGCCATCTCTGCGCAAAACGTCTACACCAAGGCGTCGGGGGCTTACACGGGAGAGATTTCCGCCAACCAGGTGTTGGACTTGGGGGCCACCTGGACCTTGACCGGACATTCGGAGAGAAGAACCTTGCTCAAGGAGTCGGACGACTTTGTTGCTGAAAAGACCAAATTCGCCGTTGACCAAGGGTTGTCGGTGATTTTGTGTATTGGGGAGACTTTGGAGGAGAGAAAAGCCAATGTCACCTTGGAAGTGTGTGCCAGACAGTTGGATGCGGTGTCTAAGATCATTTCTGACTGGTCCAAAATCGTCGTTGCTTACGAGCCAGTGTGGGCCATTGGAACCGGGTTGGCTGCTACTCCTGAAGATGCTCAAGAGACTCATAAGGGAATCAGAGACCATTTGGCCACTACCATTGGTAGCGAACAGGCTCTGAAGGTGCAAATCTTGTACGGAGGGTCTGTCAATGGCAAGAATGCCCCCGAGTTCAAGGACAAGCCTGATGTCGATGGGTTCTTGGTGGGTGGTGCATCATTGAAGCCGGAGTTTGTTGATATCATCAAGTCTAGATTATAGATGTGTTTGGTGACCAAAGGTTTGTATTGATCAAATAGACGTCTATTTAAAGTGTTTTGACCAGATGTATCTGGGTTATTTATCAACGTGTTTAGGTTGTTGACCAGATGTATCTGGGATATTGATCTAAAGTATTTAAGAGACATATCCCGTAGAGCTTACTAAAATATCCAGTACAATTAACCACACATTCAGTATTTCTATCCACAAAACTCGTCACCTGTTTTTCCGGAGAACCTCTATCAACTCCCTTCTATCCCACCCCCTGACTCTCCTCACCTTTTCAAATATGCCCCCCAACTGCTCCATATATTTCCCATCAAACCACTTGTCTATCCCCAAGTCCGTCTCGAGCAACACTCGATCACCAACGACGTTCAATAGCTGTTCAAGATGACTGGGTTTCGATCCGTTAAGGTAATTTGACAACGAAAAGTACACCTTTTTCGACCCGTAGGTCTTTATCCACAACTTAGCATGATCAGGCGACCCAGTGAATGAATGTAGAACCACCTTGGGTAGACTGTATTTAGATATGGTCTCCAACGCCGCTCCGTGAGCCTTAACACAGTGAATGGAAACTGGCAACTGCAATTCGCCGGCTAGTGCTAGCTGAAGCTCAAGAACCTTCAATTGATGCTCCATAGTGACTTTACACGGCGACAACTTGGATTGTGAGTCGTTTGCCACTTCTAGATTACCAAAATAGCCATTGTTGGGGACTCGAAAGAGTTTGTCCAACCCAATCTCACCAATACCACAGTGGAGCTTGTGTTCGGCAGCACACCGGCGAACTTTCGCCATATATTTCGAGATGTCAATAGGCTCAGGCAAGATCTGAAGCAATTCCTCAGAAGGTGGTGGTTGAAGTACAGTGGAGTAATGACTACGTTTATCCATTGCAAAGGTAAAAAGATGGCAAAACCATGGATGGATGCCGAAATAAGGGAACACATAGTCCTCGGAGCCAAGAGCGTGGACAAACTCCATGTCAATGTGGTTGGTGGACATCAAGTGGAAGAAATCATTATTTAGCGTATATCGTTTCCATCGCCGGAGCAAGGTGGCGACGTCTTGGGAGGTTGTATCCACGCTTAAATGGCAGTGGTTATCATTCAATTGTAGGAGGATTTCTTTGGTTTCTTCTGGAATTTGGTCTTTCTGGTATTCGATTTGATCTTTGTGTTCTTCGATTCGTAGCTCCTCTAACTGTTCCCCTCCTGGTATTAGTAGCTCTTCTCTTGATCTTTGCATATCCTCCCTCCGATCATCCCCCTTTTGTATCTCTCTCTTCCGATCCTCCTCCTTTTGTATCTCCTCCATAGATTTAGAACGTGTGCTCGACCGCGCTACCACTCCTCGCACCACCTCCCGCTCCTCGCACCACCTCCCGCCCCATCTCCCCCCAGCTGCCGTCAACTCTCATCAACCTCGCGCAACTTGGTGAAGATTCCAGAAATCTATCATTATTGCTACCGACCATGACAGTTATTATTGGATCTTTGTATGTAGAAGGAGGATTGTGGGGCCGACGGTCCTTAGGAGTGATCCAGTTACGATTGTGGTGCCATTGATGTCGTCGAAACGCCGTTTTCGTTGGTGCCAGAATCATTGATTTATGCCTTACTAACCGATTGTAGGTTCTTACCTTACACTGTTCAGTTTGAAATAGGCCCCCAATCGAGTCTGGGAGACTCCGAAAGTTCGCTTTCGGGAGACCTGAAGGTCTCAGGAGCCACCCAAGACCACGGGGGCCGCAAGCGGTCTAGTGCTAGTTCGATTAAACCGTTGCCCATCAAGCAGGCGGCTATTTTACCGTCGCTAAGTATTGCTAATTCCCACCAAAACTCTCCCGGATCGTCGCCGATCCCAGGGGATGGCAGAAGAAGAAATTCCGCCACCAGGGAGGGAAGTGAGTCGGTGGAGGACTTTTTTTTGAAACGATTTGACAATAAACAGAAGGAAGTAGGGGAGATCTTTGCTGAAAACCTCAAGGAGAAGCTATCGCCGCAGTATATCCAGCCTAAGTCGAAGATTAATGTTTCCGATGGATCTGTGGTGGACTTGAAGAAGGAAAGCGGTGATTTCGGACTACCTTCGTTAAAGATTTCTCGGTCTGATGTCAACATTGCTCACCACAACCATGGAAGCGGTTCTGGATCTCCGGCACCTTCTGCAGGAGCCGCAAGAGCCTTGGCTTCCGTCAATAGATCGGGTTTGGCGTCGTTGATGACCTTGAATAACAGTTCTGCCTCTTTAATTGACCCCATAACAGAAGAAGAAGATGCTGATTATGAGGAGACTTATGACAGTGACACCAATGATTGGGATAACGACTTTAATGAGATGATAAATCCTCGTACCAAAGTGAAATTAGCTCCATTTGGGGGGTTTTCTGATCCCAAACTAGAAAGAGGCATTACAAATCAGTCTAATATCTTTGAAACCAGCCCCTGGAAAGTGTTGTTCGCCGCAAAAGGAAATGGGTCCTTGATTAAGGCGGTGAAGACAGCAGTGGACGAGAATATGATCCACAGCCGCAAATGGGTAGGGACTTTAGCCATGGCCACCGACGAGGTTCCCCAACATGTCATCGATGACATTGCAAAGACGTTACGGGAAGACTACTTTAGTGAAACCGTCATTCCCAGCGACAGTACGTTTGCTGGTCATTACAAATCCTTCTGTAAACAGTTATTGTGGCCAACTTTGCACTACGAAATCCCCGACAATCCCAAATCCAAAGCGTTTGAAGACCACTCATGGAGCGACTACAAAGCCTTGAATCAACTTATGGCTGATAAGATCGTTGAAGTGTACTTGAAAGAAAATGGCAATGGTGATCCCAATGACGAAGAAAACATGATTTGGATTCACGACTACCATCTACTTTTAGTGCCGCAGATGGTGAGGGAGAAGTTACCCAATGCTAAAATTGGGTTGTTCTTACATGTATCTTTCCCCTCCTCGGAAGTATTTCGTTGTTTAGCTCAAAGAGAAGCATTATTAGAAGGAATGTTGGGGGCAAATGCAATTTCGTTTCAAACAGATGAGTATGTTCGCCACTTCTTGCAGACATGCTCAAGGTTATTATTGGCCGATGCTAATGAATACGGATTGACCTATGATGGTAAGTTTGTCATGGTGAATAGCATCCCTGTGGGCATTGATGCAAACTCTCTTGGTGCAATAGTGGAGTCAGATCCCGTTAAAGACTGGCGAGTAAGAATCAGACATCGCTGGAACAATAAAAAGTTGATTGTTTCCAGGGATAAGCTAGACAAGTTGAGAGGGATCAAAGAAAAGTTACTTGCATACGAAAACTTCTTGAAGAACAACCCCGAGTTTATTGACAATACAGTTTTTATACAGATCTGCACGGGTGGTTCGTACACTGATGATTACTTTGCCCAGATTATGTCCATTGTCACTAGAATCAACTCTTTGGCAGAGAATATTTCCAATAGCCCTCCAGTGGTGTTGCTACAGCAAGATATTGGGTTTGATCAGTATTTGGCTCTTCAAGCGGAAGCTGAGGTGTTTGTCGTGTCGTCCATGAGAGAGGGATTGAACTTAACCTGCCACGAGTTCATTATTGCCTCAAACGAGAAGAAGTCTCCTTTGGTATTGAGTGAATTTACCGGTTCATCGCAAATGTTGGATATAAATGGCCAGGGTGCGGTGTTGATCAATCCCTGGGATATCAGACACTTTGCTGAAATATTCAAAAAACTGTTGACAATGGATCCGTCGGAGAAATTAAATCGCTGGAGAAACTGTCATGACGTGGTCGTGAATCAGGATTATAAATACTGGATCAGAAACTGTTTGTTGACCATCAACGAGGCGTGGACCATCAATTATGATAGAAATACCCGAAATGTGCAGAAACTCAACACGGAGTCGTTCACTGAGTTTTATCGTAGATGTAAGGGAGGAAAGAAGTTGTTCATTCTCAATTTGGAAACGGCATCTGCCCTCACCAACTTTGGGGGAGGAGTCAAGGTCAATGTCACCTCCACGACCACTTCAACATCAACGGTGAAGAATTCCGACATGATTCCCCCGAGTCATTTACATAGCTTGTTGAATGACGTTCTTTTATCCAATAAGAATAACATGGTGTTCATCTGCAGTTATCTCAGGCGATCAACATTGGATTCGATGTTCAAGAGGTTCCCTCGTTTTGGGTTGATTGCTGAAAATGGAGGGTATATTAAGTTGGTTGGATCGAAAACATGGTTATCATTGGTAGATGATAATGAACTGCGCTCGTGGATCCCCCAAGTACAGCAATTGGTGGAAGCCAAAGTTGAGAGATTGCCTGGCTCCAAGTGCGAGGTAGAGGATTGTACCATCATTTTTAACCCAGGAGCTTCGTTCACCGAAGATAGAGAACGTAGCATCGACTTAATGGGGGACTTGATCCAACACGTAAATGAACTATTTGACGAACAAGAAGGAGTGCATGCGTCCTTAATTTGGAATACCGTGATTATTCAACAAAATCAATTGAGCATCACTGCTCTCAACTTTTTGGTTGACTATTATAATCACGATTCCGTGGCTAATTTCCAACCACGAGAAATCAGTGACTCGGCCACTTCCACACCAGTGAAGGACAAACATGATGGGATGGAAAAGTCCAGTCTAGCTGGGTTGTTTTTCAGCGGAGGAGCCACGTTGATTGATGAACCCTGTTATGAATTGGCCAATTCTTTGGCTGAGCGAAAGGTCGTACCTAATGTTCTCACTGTAGCAGCAATCAGTAACGAGATAAAGGCGACGTCTGCAAAATACGGGGTGTCGGGAAGAAATGAATTGTTGAGTTTACTTAAATCGGTGTATGAGCAGACCAAGTTGCAATAAAGTTCCTTTTATGGGAAGATATAGATATGTAGATAATGAATGGATGAGCTAACAACTGTTCAAATGGCTTTTTCTTTTAGACGGGAGGAGATATGTACTAAGGGATTCAAAACTGCCTGTCGTCTTAGATGGGAGGATGTAGATAATGACTAGGTTAACAACGGTTCAAAACTGCCTATCTTTATAGCTGTCGGCCAACACTTTATTGTAATCCTCCAAAGTGTTCATCAACGCCTTTTCATCAGCAGCACTTAACTGGTCATATTTGTTCCAGTAATAGTTCAAGAACTCGTCCTCAGTGACGCCCACGGAGTCCTTCGACCGCTCTACCACCCAGAGACTCTCCTTCGACCGTTTGTGACTCTCTCGATCATCTTCCATGCGCAATAGTATTTGCTTCTTTGACAACTGCTTCTGAGTGGGATCCTCTCGAGGCTTTATATGGAACATTTCCTCCTCTTCCATGTCGTCCTCTTTGGGAGTCTGATGTTTCAACATCCGAAGCCGCTCGTAATAGCTCTGCCTCCTTTTTTTGACGAGAAGCTCCCACGACTTCGCTATAGGGTCGGAAGACTCGCCATCATCAATAATGATCTCTGGATATGCCACATTCATATCGATATTTTCTAGCTCCGCTGGGGTCAAGGTGTCGGATTCTAGATTCTTGTACTGGACCTCATAATGAGAACAGTCGATTTTCAACGTTTTGGAGATGTTTTTCAAGCTTTTGAACACATTATACAAATTGTAGTTGCTGGAACCGGGCAAAACCTTCAACAAAATCTGCGGTAGAGAGTTCTTGAGGTTATTTATATAGGGGTAGGAGTATATGGAGTCCTTCAGCAGCGACACCGTCAATGACTCGTTGATTAGCATGTCGATAAACTGGAATATCGTCGATTTGGTGTTGAGCTCGATGGAGGTGTCGTCCAACGTATCCAAAATCAACGGGAAGAGATAGTCCTCGTTCTCCCAGTTTTTGATGGCGAAATGTGCCGTCTTCTTCAAACTCTGCACCGACGGATTGATCGTCCTCAACAACTGATTGAACTGGGTGTTGGCTTCAAATGAGTCCATCTCTTGTTACCTTCGCGCCTCTTCGAAGAGATAAAAATTTTCACATTATGGGTAAGACAGGTAAAGGAAAAGGAGGAAAGAACAGAAGAAGAGGAAAGAACGACTCGGCAGGACAGAAGAGAGAGTTGATCTACAAGGAAGAAGGTCAGGAGTATGCTCAGATCACCAAGATGTTGGGGAACGGGAGAATCGAAGTCAGTTGCTTTGACGGACTCAAACGAATGGGTCATATTCGAGGAAAGTTGAGAAAAAAGGTGTGGATGGGGCAGGGAGATATCATCTTGGTGTCTTTGAGAGACTTCCAGGACGAGCAGTGTGACGTGGTACATAAGTATAACTCTGACGAGGCCAGAACGTTAAAGAGTAACGGAGAATTGCCGGAAAATGCCAAGATCAACGAGACCGATACTTTTGGTGGTGATGATGATGAGGACGTCAATTTCGAATTCGGGGGCCAGGACGACGACGACGAGGAAGAGGATGACAAGGACGAGTTGGATATTGATGATATTTGAGTGGATATAGGCGATATTTGAGTATTGATGATATTTGATATTGACGAAATTCGAGTGGATGTTGACGAAATTCGGGTGGATATTGACGATATTCGAGTGGATGTTGACGATATTCGGGTATGCTGACGATATTCAAGTGGATGTTGACAATATTCGGGTATACTGACAATATTCGAGTGTATAGAGCCGAAATAGAGTAGGTCGAGTATTTATAATGGCATTCGGTGCAGATTACGTCTCTTGTAGTGAAAAATGTTCATACCAGGGGAAATGTTCATTTTAGTGTACATCATGATCTAGTTATCTATGGACAGTGGTTTGTACAGTGGTGTCTTCGTCACTTCCCAACTCGAAACTGTCGAATCTTCTCAACCCTACCGTCTCTTCGTTGTACTGCTCGTCTCTCGAGAGCTGCATCGATCTTCGTAAAGAGGAGAATCCCCCCACCCCACTGTCCATAGGCGCAATATCCTTGCCATTGTGGACTCCGAAAAGCTCCCTGTCCTTTCCTTCGTTGTTCTTTCTCGAAATGTTCAATAAATACACTCCGCTGAATATAATCAAAAACCCAATCAACAACGAGATTATGTTGACGGCAGAGGTGGTGTTGAACCCCTTGAAAAGAATGAACGACGCCACCAACGTGCAGGTGGTGAAAGTGACGTAATACAACGGATTGACTATAGAGGTGTCAAACTGATCCAACGCCTTGTTGAAGTAGTTCATCTGGGTCAAAATGCAAACAATCACGACAATGACAAAAAGATAGGTCGAGACGTGGGTAAACTGGTTGTTGCCATTCAACGTCAACTTCAAGGCAATGCCAAACGCCTTGATCGACATCACCGATATCGATCCCACCGACGAGCAGATGGAAATGTATATCATGGGGTTGGTATGGCCGTACTTGGGAACAATCTTATAAATCATAAACAACGAGTAGCACGTGACGAGAAAACAGTAGAGCAAAAACGCCGGCCGGGCAGCGTAGCCCAAGATCTCGTCCACCGTTTCCACCTCCTTGTCCGGAGGAGCGTGCAACACAATAATCACCGACCCCAACAAACAGATGGCACAACCCATTTTCCCCAACGTCCCCAATTCCTCTTTTAGGAAAATCGCTGCCAACACCGCTCCGATTATCACCGACAACGCTCCCAAAGGAGTGACCAATATCGGTGGGGCGAAGGTGTAAGCAGCGAAGTTGGCAATCTCCCCGATCGCCATTGTCACCATTCCCGCCCACCATATGGGATTGCTCAAATACTCGTGGCCGTCAACGGTGCCGCTTCCGTTTCGGTTGGAGGTATCCATGAGGCCCTTTTTGGTGATAATGAAAGAGGTTCCGATGGCCAACGACGACGAGATCGCCAAGGCTAATCCAATGTATTTCTCTTCCATTCTTGCTTCTAGTTGTGTCTTGTCAAATCGACAGAGAGGAGTTTTGACTTTTCGCGTGTTGGCTGTGGTGGGCGGGAACAGTTCCTGAAGTGGCGATGAGCGGGAACTGGGCGGGATTGATGCCGTATTTGGTAGCTTTGGCGGCATTCTTCCTCCACTCAATACCGTGGACTGGCGGTCCTTGAGGTGACTACAGTGTAAATAGAGATATAGCCGGTATATTGGTTACGACAGGTTTGTTTGTGGCGTCCAATTGTGGAAGTCGCTGGAACACAATCTCATTTGCAACATGAGTCCACCAGACATGTCCCGTCTAGTCTATCGCTACTTCCCTGAGTTGAACGTGTTGAGAAGGGTCTACGGTCAAACCACTGAGTGGTTGAGCCGCCAGGCGGCTTTCGTCGTTATTAAGGTTTACTGTTTTGTGGCCTACGATTATGTGGTTGAATATGGCCAATTTGTTGCTTCAGACACCAACAACCTCCTCCAGATGTTGTGGCTAGTGTCCCACCTTGTTACCTTGGTGTCTTCCATGGCACTAGTAGTGGAATGGGTGAAAACTGGAAGGTGGAATGCCTCCAAATACGAGATTTCTATCGTGGCCACGATGTTAACCTACACCATCATCACGTATCGCCACTTGACGTTGATTGTCTCGCAAGTGAAGCGAAACCACGACGACAAAACCCTTGCTATTGCTCCCATCTTTCGTTCGGAAAACACCTACTTGTTGGCGATTTCGATCGTGGCGATGTATTCCACTCCCAACGTCGTCAAACTCATGCCGTTTGCGTTGTACGCCTTCCTCAACATCTACACCGCCTTGTTGGACGACTACTTCAAGCACTCCCTTACTGCGAGGATCCTTTTGCCTTACATAGGCATCGTGGAGGAGCGAGTGTCGATGGCGTCCATCGTCATCGAGACCATTTTACTACCGATTTATGCATGGGAATACTTGCGCTACCACCATCCAGGGGTCTTTGGCTATTGCTATATAATGATGCTTCGGCTTGAGTCGTCAGAATACGTTCGTTTGGCCCTCCATTTCCTTGTCCAAGCTGGGGGACAATTGATCAAACGTCAGTCGCTGAACCTTTCCCCATGGTACTCCCTGGTGGCTGCCACCGTTCGCCTTCTCGTCCCCTTGAATGCCAGCTTCTACTTTGTCGCTCAAGAAAGAAAAAGGGACAGAGTTGCCTCACTTAACTTCGAAGCGTTTCAGATTGTTGATGATATTAATGATTGAGTTGAATTGATGTATCTTTGTTTAACTGCTAAAACTCTCCTTCATCTCCTGTAACTTCTCCCACCCGTCAGAGTCCTCCCACATATCTCTGCCTTTTGACATCAATGATCGTACTGCAGTTCTGGCTTTGTACTTCCAGTCCTTACACACAACGTCGTCGTACTTTCCCGGCAACTCTCCTAAAGACTCGTAGGCAGCTGCCAAGTCGCCACAGGCTTCCACCGCTTCATTCCACACCGTTTCGTCGCTGTTCAACTCCGGACGCGCTGTCACCGCCCGGTAAGCCCGCTCGTGGCATTCTAGGGCACCCCATGGCCGCTTTCGCCAGAGTTCTACTCGAGACACAATTCTCCAGATTCGAGAATTGGTGGTGATGACTTTGGGCACCACGTTGCACACCAAGTCGACACACGACATCTGGAAGTGGCTGAGTCTGTCGGTGAAGTCGCTGGCCACGAGAATCTCCACCAACCGCTCAATGACGGGAATATCCACCGACGCCTCGCCGCCTTTTATATCAATCAACTCTCTGGTGGCGATTAGTACGTCATTCCACTCGTGCAACTGCATCGCCACGAGGAGGTAGTTCTCGTATATCTTCCACGACCGTTTATTTTCTCCTGCGGTTCTGACTGCTTTCTTTAACGCCGTGAACGCTGAAGGAGTATTTCCTAGTTTTAGCAACGCTGTGGCAAGATTGGACCAGGCGTGGGAGTTTTCATCGTCCAACGCTACACATCGGGTGAAGGCTTCAGACGCTAGCTGGTACTGCTCTGACTCCAAGCCGCAGCACCCGTAGAAGAACCAGTTTTCGTAACTTAAAGGATTGATTTTCAAACTATCGTTCATGTGTTTGATGGATAATTCCAAGTTGGGGGCCACACCACTCGATGTCGGTGGGGCATAGTAATACTGTGATAGCGAGGCTTTTGCTCTGTAGTATCTTCCGACCTCCCAGGCTTTCTCCCAAAGGGCAGGGTCCCGCCGGATATCGCCGAGAATGGAGATTGCCCTGGCGTCTTCGGGATGCCTGTTGATTCGATCCACAAGGATTCTCTCCGCCTCCGCCTCGTTATCGACGGCAGCATAGCACAACGCAGCCTCACACGCCAACTGCAACCGTTCGTAGATCTCCAACGCTGACCGCAAAACTCCGATAGACATGTACTTTTCTGCCAATTTCATGTCCATGGACCATTGCGGCATCAAAGGCAACTGGTGGATGAACCGCAACCTTGTAGCGGCGGCTGAATACGTCTCCGAGTCATTGCCCTGCTGAGGAATGATTCTGGTCTTGATTTTTATCCCGATTTCTTCAATCAACGACGTCATCTGAAGAATCCCTCTTTCGATGGTTTTGGCTCTCGTAGTCTCCAAAATCGACCGTTCCCACAATGCTCGGGAGAACACCGCCCAGTTGACCCTGTTGGAGTCTACGAATAAGATTCTACTGACCAAAGCTAGCAATTCTTCTTCTACCAATGGATTTTGTGATGGAGAAGTCTGCCTCAAGGTGGCCAATCGCAAGAGCAACTGGATGTTATCCAAATCACTCAACGGTGGCTGATTGTTGGGGTCCAACTGCTTGAGGCTTTGAGGAATATCTTCCTGCTTTATTGCTATAGGGATCAACTTTTCCCTGCCGTCGTCTTCGAGGGAAATGGAAGGATCAAATTTTATACGTTTGGTGTTGGGTCCGTCTTCGATTTCGACATCAGCAAGCGAATCGAAATGAGGTCTTTCCAAGAGTACGTCTGAGTTCAAGTCAAAGCTTTCAGGGTTGCTGGAAGAGGCCTCCACCGAATAAAACTTGTTTTCACTGCTTTTGGCGAGAACGATGATATTGGAGGTGGAAAACTGCTGGAACTTAGTTCTTCGGCCCCGGGCACCGGTTACCACTAGCTGGAGCCCCGATACTTTTCGGGCCTCGCCAAGCAACGGCGTGGTGAGGTTTTCGGTCTGACTATGAATGCCGAAACGAGCAGCCTCAAGGAAATATATCACCTGTAACTGCTTTTGAACCTCGCTATCGTTATCGGCAACGGAGCAGAGGGTGTTCACCATCTCTGGAACCAACAATAGCGTCGAAATGGTGGAAATCACCGTGACGGGCTCGGAGAATAGCGATAAATGCACCTGCAACAATCTGGATCTCCACCACATCACGCTAACCCCTAACGGAATGTGCTTATTTCCCGCTACAAACAGCGATGTCGACTCCACCACCTCGTCCACAGACACCACGGGAGCCTCGCTTACTAACGACGCGGTCACTGGCCCCATTAATCTCTCGAACATAAGACTGGACACTACTAAGAAAACAGGGTCTACCATCAAACCGTACGCCAGCTGGCCCTCTAACGACAATAATTTGACCGCCTCTAGTTGCATCAAGTTTCCATCGATACCAGGGAAGAACACCGACTGGTTGTAGCCGATACCGGGGCCGGTGAAGTTCGCCTGGACGAAAGTCTGTAATAACGCTATGGCAATTACATGAAGATGTAACTCCCCGTTTTCTTGATATTTTTCGGCCAAAGCTTGTTGGACGTGATCCACATACACACGCAACACCGAGAACAAGTCGGCAGCGGGATACTGGTCGAGAATCTTCCGGGCATCGTCGCCAAAAAGCACCTCATCGTAGATTTCTGCAATTAAGTCCGGTGACTTTCCTTGGACAACGGCCAATATCGAGGGGTAAATCAGCAGCACCTCGGGGGTGTTGTCCATCGCAGCTATGTTCTGCAGCGGCGACGCGAGTAAGAGCAACGATAGAAGCCGCCGAAGCGTACCACCTGGAGCCATGTTTAAGAGTGAAAAAATCTCCGCGATGCAAAATGGAGTGAGACTGTAGTGGGAGTAAAGGTGTATTCAACACTATGTATAAGGTCTAGAGTGAGGTGGCTCATCCGTTGATCAACCGGGACATGCGTTTCTTGTCGCTGGACGAACTCTCCGAGCGTTTCTGTTCGCTAGACTTCCGCCCCAGTTTTTTCAACGACGAGCGGATGGAGAGGCGGTTCATCCTCGAGTTGTTGGCGGGACTTTCGTCGTCGGAGGCCCAGTCGATGACCTCTTCCTCTACGCGGAAATCCGAGGGGTTGGGGATGGCAGATACCCTTTTTTTGAAGTGGCGGCGGTCGGATTGCCTGGGGAACTTCCCGTCGACCTCGAGATCAATCAACGAGTCGGGCTCGCTGCCTTCTCCGGGGCGGATGAGGGGGGTGGAGTTGCTGGAGGAGGAGTCTAGGCCCACCTCCAAATCTATTAAGTTGGGTTCCTCGTACGATGGTTTGCGGGAATCGGAGCGTGAGGGGTCTGAGGAGATGGAAAGGGAGTTCATTTTGTTCACTGCTTCTGCCGTGGTGATGTTAATGTTGGTGGGCTGGCTGGGGTTGCGATACTCGCCCCAAGGATTGGAGCTGGGGATCTTGGTATCGGCCGCCAGTTTTGGGTCTAATGCAGAGGCTTCAGGGTGAATATCCACGGGAAAGGGGTTATTTCTGGATTTCGAGCTAATGTACTGCTCTGCCAGGGGCTGTGGTCGTTCCGGTTTTGGTGGGGGAAGGGAGGAAACGGGAGACATGATGTGTTCGGAAGTGGAGCGGACGTGCTTGGGGTGGTAGGGGACAGAAGGGATGTGTTCGCCATGGTCTGAGGTGAGGAGTTCAAGGTCCGACGGAGCGATGTCGCCACCATCGACGGGTTCGTCGAATTGCTTGGGGGTCTCGGCTTTGCTATAGTTTTCACTGAGGTTTTCACGTTGTTGGTATGCATTTTCATCATTGTACGTATCGGCTTTGTTCGAGTTCTGATGCAGAATATACCTTTCCACGTCTTTATGCTTATGTTCGCTATAGTTTTCCCCTTCGTTGTAGTTTTCACCGTACTTAACGTACTCAAGGGTATTGTCAGTCTGGTTGAAAGTGTTTTCGCCGTGCTCTAGGTTTTCGCCATAGCTAAACATACTCTCAATGCCTTTGTACCCTTCTATATCCTCGTTGTGTTTTTGAACACTCTCGCCCTCCTGGGTTCTCCCCTCGAGGTGTTTTTCGTCGTTTTCCACCGCCTTCTTTCCATCTGATCTAAGGTCCACCTCCGAGGAGTTGTTGCTTTTCGTGAGCCGTATATCCAGAGCCCGTATGTAATCTCCCTTATCCTCAGCCAACGCAGGCTCTGACTTGACGCTCTGAGACGTCTTCTGTGGTGGCTGGGCTTCGGAAGGTGACCGGGACTTGGAACCAAAGATATCGTCAGCGAGCTTACCGGCGTCGCCGTCGACTCTGGCAGGATGCTCCCACGCTTCTTTATGTTGCAACTTGTTGACTTGGGTTGTTGAAGCTGGAGGGTGCTGCAGCTGTTGCTGCTGATAGAAGAGCCACTGGTTCATCTGGTAGTGGTACGCCTGGTGGGAATAGTTGTAATGCTGAAGCTGGTCAGGAGCCAATTTCTGCAATTCCTGAGGCAGTAACACTGGAGGCTGCACGGGATAAGGTATGGCGGAACCCTTGGATGCTTCTGTGGTAGGCTCCTTGCTAGACAGGACAAATTGCGGCAGGAAATAAGGCTGGGAGACCGTGTGGGGAGAGTAGATCGTGCCGGTGGGAACTGCAGACTTGGTGCTAGCGCCACCGCTTTTGGAGGTCTCCGACTCCACGACAATATTTTCCAACGAAGGATAGCGCTCTTCCACATTATCCAAGTCCTCGATCTCAACGAAGCTGGAATCAGAGGCATCGGATTGGCCGTCAGACTTTTCGTCTTCGACGACGGAAGTGGCTTTTTGCTGGTGTTTCTGCTGGTAGTACTGCTGCTGGCGCAACGATTGCTGCTGCTGCTGATACTGGTGCAACGCCAGAAAGTCGTAGGGACCGGAATTGTAGATATCATCTACAGCCAACGAGGCAAAGTCCACCCGCATCATCTTACACACCAACTGGATCACCTGCACGATATTAGGCCGGAACAACGGATTCTCCTGCAACATGATGATGATCAAGTTCTTCAAATCACCCGAGAACTGGGGCTGGGGCAAGAACTGGAAAGAAGCGTGCAAGATGGCGATATCGCCCGAAGCCTCAAACGGGGTGGTGTAGTAGCATAACTTGTAGAGAAAACACCCTAAAGCCCAGATATCCGCCTTCTCGTCAATGGGGAACCCCCGGTAAAGATCAATCATCTCGGGAGCTCGGTACTGGGGCGTGGTATGGTACATAATATCATGACCCAAGGCCTGGAACTCCTGGGGAGACCGTGGGGGCGCTGCGGCACCCGCCGCCGACCCAAAATCACAGAGCTTGAACCGATGGCCGGCGTCTATCAACACGTTCTCGATCTTAATGTCCCGGTGGATCAATCCACGGCGATGCATCTCGTACACCCCCAGGGAGATGTCCAACATAATGGTCCAGATCTCCCGCTCCGCCAACTTGGTGGCAATGCGGGCGTTCATGTAGTCCAACAACGACTTGTGGGGGCACAATTCCATCAACACGAGCACCTGGTACGCTCCCGAGGGCAATCGCTGGGCGTGGGAGTCGTAGTACCGCACGATACTGCGGGCGTGCCGTAGCTTCTTCATCACCTCCACCTCCCGGCGAAGCTGGTCTAGCCCCGCCTTGTCTGGCACGATCACCCGCTTCAAACACCCCTCGGTGCTGTCGTTTTCGGGGGGATCCATTGTCACCTGGTAAATATGGGCGAACCCGCCTTCAGAAAGATACCGCACGAGCTCCACCGAATGGCGGCCCACCGTCAACTGAGTGCCTGGCGGCAACTTGTCCAACTTGTCGGCCATGGTCCATTAAAGAGGAGGGTGTAAATCGGTCTCCTTGTGGTTGAGAAAAGATGCGAAAAGGGAGGGGCGTAGGAGGGATGACGGGAGGAGGTGGTGGGAGGAAGTGGGGGGAGTTTAGCGAGAGATGGTGGTGGACCATTGAGTTAGGGTAGATTTTAGGGAGAGTTTGGGTGTGGTGTTTAGGTGTGGTGCTTAGGAGTGTTTAGGAGTAGTCTGTAGTTAGTGTTGTAGTTAAGTGGAGTTTAGATTAGTTTTGTTGGATACGATTCGGAGTTGACGAAATGTGTCTTGAGTTGATGAAGACGTCTTCAATCGATGGAGAAGTGTCCTGAGTCGATTGAACGTGTCTGTTTACTCGATGGAGATACGTCTTTAGTCGATGGAGATACATCTTGACTCAATTGATCTGTGTCCAGAGTCGACACAATGTCTAAAATCTATTAATCTATGTCTTTAGCCAAATGATACCAGTGTCACTCATAATTTTGGTGTTCAACAGTATAACGTTCATGGACAACTCCTCATATACGACAAAAGGTAGAAGATGAGTATTTTGTAGAAACCACAAAATAGTTAGTTGCAGCTCGAGGGACTACTGAGACAGTAGGAGATGGTTTATGCGTTGTATTGACCCTCTGTATCCAGCGATGTATGTCGTGATCTGAGTGACAACACTCGTGTATTTTAACTTGTATGTCTATATGAACCATATTGCGGGTATCAATGCTTTTCTTTCGTTTCTAAAAGACACCCAATTGTTCGTGGACAACTTTCAACCAGGCGACAAACCTGAAGGAGAAACCCTACTGCCTGAAAGATTCCCTCAAAAGCTTTTGCATTTCCTCTACAGTATAAGGTACGTACACCTTTTCAGTACCAGCTTCGTCCTTTGTTAGCACACACATGTTATGCTCGACAAACTCCCCCAACATCAGACGGAAACTAAGATCATTGGCAGTAATAAACTGTTCCACACATCGCTGATGATACGATTTGAAGTCGATACTGGTGCGCAAATTGCCCCTGGCGGTGCTGAGGGTGCTTTTCGGGTTGAGTTCTGTGATTCGGGCAAGCTGTTGTGTTAACAAAATCTTGTACATTTTCTTGGAATTGTCGTTGAGGGCACTCAACACGAACTTAGCGCCTCTACTGCTCTGGGTTCGCTTGGCTTTGCCTAAGTTGATGGCGTCCATAAACGACGTCTCCTCCAAATAGGGCTCGTAGGTGGTCAAGTCGTGGTACAAGAACTTGAAGTTCTCAGTCTTGAACAGATCCCACAACAACGGGAAATTGATATTCGACACCGACAGAATGAAACACACCTCGGGGAGACTGGCAATCTGCGATAGATGTACCTGGAGTTTATCATCACGCATGGGTTCTGCATCAAGACAGTGGACCACAAGGATTAGCTTGGGACACACCATCTTAGCTGGACTTCTCAGCTTTGTTACTTGCTTTACTAGTGCCGGTACTGCCTCCGAGATCGCCTTGGTTAGACCGGGGTGGGAACGATGCTCGGGAGGTAGCAAGGCGTCAGCGATAACGTCGAAGATGTCTTTCATTCGGAACAATGGATTGAATCCGTTGACCACGAGCACCTTAGGCACCTGAGCCTCCAGCAACTGGTGGAAGTCCAGCATCCACAGAACTAAGGGCCCGCTAGAAAATTCGTTGAGGAGGGTGATTTTAGATCCAAGACCGTAGTAGCAAAGATTAAACCCCTGGGAGAGCTCAAAGCACCACTGGTGGTGAAGACGGCAGTGAAGTTGTGACAATGCCAGTATTTCCTGGCGTTGGAACTGGCGCAACATCGCGATATTGCTATGGAACTCATCATGAGACAAGGAGATGCCCAAACTCGATAACGACATCACCGAGTGACGGTCTCTATTGCTCATCTGGTCAAAATAGCCTTCAGTACCGTCAACAAAGTATGCTCTATCATCAGCGGCATCGTTGGCTGGACGGGCGTCCCAGTTTATATCCGGGAGGTATTTGGCAATATACTGCTCATCGAGAGTTCCATTTATCAGCTTAGGAACCGGCAAAAGCTCCAAATTTTCTCTGTGAGAGGAAGTCTTGTCAATCTTTGCTGTACCGGTAACTGCAGCGGGTTTGGGGCTGGCATCGAGGAGTCCAAGTGAAAACAACATTGTGAAGCTGTCATCTTTGCCGTTATCTTTAGGAACGTCTTGCTTGACGGGTTTGCGAGGACTCAAGCTATCAACGAAGAGCGTCTGGTCGTCCCTGTGGAAAATCGAGCCAATTGGATGGTCCTTCGACAGATGCTCTCGATTCTTTCTTGGGGTGGACTCTGCTGATGACTCCATTTCGGATACCGGCCGTTTACGCGGACGACCCCTGCCTCTAGTTGGCGAAGGATTGAACTCGTTGTCAGACACAGGCTCGTCAGTGTCGGAATCTTGATCCAGCTCAGGAATGGCGTCGTCGTCGTCATATTCGTCCTCAGACGATAGCTGATACTTGATTTTCTTTCCTCTTGTTCGAGGTTTATCCGAACGAACACCATGAGAAGCCAGCAGCGCTATAACAGGAGCGTCCTCGCTTTCCTCCTCCAAGGGGATGGTCTGGCCATAATGAACCACAGTCTCCTCTCGAGATTGCCGTATGATTGCCTCGGCAATAGCTTGGTCCTGGTCGTCCAATTCGTCGTAGGCATCTTCCTCATCCAACGTTCTGGAGATCTTAGTCCCCACGGCTCTTTTAACCGCTGACGCGTCGAGCTGAGTCGACGATCGTTTCTGGGGCGACGGTAGACCGGCACGCCCTCTGGGAGTCGTTACGGCTGCCAAAGATTCCTTGGTGGGAGAAAAAACCCCTTTAAGTGCTTTAGTGGGAGATAAACTGATATCTTTGGCGGGAGACCTGATGGGAACTCTTCGCCGGAAACTTCCAGAAATTTCTATGGGCGAAGGCGAAAGAGAGCCCGTCACATCCACATCGACCGGTGGTGGTGCTGGACCCTCTCCTGCCTGGCCCAGAGACTCGTTCACCATCTTCATAATGCTGGCGCTTAAGCTTGAATCTGGAAAATTTCGCGAGAGGCATCTCAAATCCACCTAAATTGTGTCAAAACCATGCTTTCTTTCTGTCCCTACTGTTCGAATATGTTGGTGGTAGCGCTGGTTGACGGAGACGGGAACAAGCTCAGCTGTTCCACCTGTCCCTATGAGTTTGCCATCACGGGGTGGCAGTTGTACGACCGTAAAACTCTTCCGCGGAAAGAGGTAGACGATGTCCTTGGGGGCGATGGAGCGTGGGATAACGTCGACCAAACGGCGGCCCAGTGTCCACGAGACAGTTGTGGAGGAACTAAGGCATATTTCTTCC
This sequence comes from Yamadazyma tumulicola, assembly GCA_030578535.1. NCBI lineage: Eukaryota > Fungi > Ascomycota > Pichiomycetes > Serinales > Debaryomycetaceae > Yamadazyma > Yamadazyma tumulicola. The sequence goes on along the minus strand of JAJMSJ010000015.1, from coordinate 102,833 downwards.
AATTGCAGATTCGGTCGGCCGATGAGCCCATGACTACGTTCTACAAGTGCGTAACCTGCTCCCACCAGTGGCGGGAGAACTAAGGCTCTGGGCGAAGACATTGGAGACGGAGGGTGTGGTAGTGTTGGGGGTTGCGCCGGAGACGTTTGGCGATCTTCCGGACTGTAGGAATGTCAACGGTGTCGGGATGGTGATAGTGGTAAGATGCTTCATCAGTAAACGACGAGGAGATGGTGTCACTGTCGCTGACGGTAGGGAGGCGGACTGCGGGACCAAACTCGTCGACGACAGTGCAAGAGTTGCTGTTTGACTCGAGGGAGTCGTCGCAATCGCTTGAGTCGGAATGGAACGATTCCTGTAACTGAAGCTCTTCAATTATGTCGAGTTTCTGCCGCAGCCCTGGCATTCGCAGGGAGATGTAGCGGGTATAGATGTGTTGGCTGTGACGAATAAATGCGGTAAATTGATTCTTAGCCACCACTGCCAGCAACCTGGCTTCTGGCGAGGTAGTAGGCTGTTTTGGCAGCGGGTTCTCTAGGTTTTGCGGCTTTGGGGGGATAGGGCGACTTCCTCGAGTAGCTGCTTCAAATGCCCCGGCGTCGTCAATGTTCCACCGATTAATGGTGGTGACGGGTGCCCCGAGGACATGAGGCTGGGGCCAGCCATGGGCATTAGCCATGAGGGTATCGTAGGCGAAACTCTCTCCCTCACATACATCGCCAAACACTCTCGCCATGACGAAACCCCGGCGCCAGGTGTCGACCGACGCCGTGCAGGGATAGACTAGTTGGGGTCGCAACAACCCCACGAAGTTGCGGGCTTCGTCGTACGACAGGTGGCGGGAGAACACGAGCTGGAGTTCGTTGGGCAACAACCTACCGCCAACCTTGAGCCAGCGGCGGTGGTTATACTCACAGATTTCATGGCCATCGCCGGTGGTGTCGACCACCGCTACCGCTTCTTGGTCGATGGTGTCGAGATCTAGAGGGAGCCGCGAGGCGTAGTCGGGGAAGCTACCGTCAACACACTGGCGGATCACCACAGAGAACTTGGGCGATCCACAACGGTGGCTACAGACATAGAAGGTGGGGCCCCGGGCGGTCCCGAGAAACTCCGGGGAAACCGCCAGGTATGGCAACGCCTCGTCAATGGCCACCACGTCGTTGCGGCGACGGAGACTGTCGTCCCAGTGAGCTATCGATCCCCCCACCATGGCTACAATTTGCAGCCACGCCTCCTCAAACCCCAGCACCCGGTCGCGGAAGTAGAATCCCACGTCGCTCCGGGGGTACTGTTGCACGAGGTGGGCGGTGGCAGCGACGCCGTCAGCATTGGAGGGAATGGAGATGTATGGCTCTCCCCGATAGGCGAAGGTGGTATCGAGGTACACGGTGTTGAGGGTAGCTGACCGGGAAATATAGGGTGCAAGGTGGACGTTTTTGGTGAGACTTTGGCACCACCATGGTTCTGCTCGGAGATCCCCAGAGACCAATACTGCACTCCCTCTTCCTTGGATCAAGAACATCGTCGCCCCGGGGCAGTGGTAGGCGGGAATGGCTATCACCACCACAGCATTCCCACCCACGGTGTAGGTCCGTGGCTGGTTGGGTGGGACGGCCCGGAGCACGGCGGCGCGGCGGTGGTAGCCCTCTGCAACAAGGAGGGCTTTCGTCGTGGGGCTGCAGAGGACGGGGGTGTTAAAGTGGCGGGCGAGGCCAGCGACGTGGTCGCGGTGGTGGTGGGTGAGAAGATATAACTCTGCGGCGGAGGAGAAGCGGTCCACGATGATGCCGGGGAACTCTTGGAGGTGGCCATGGAAGGAGTAGGACATACGCGTAGGTGAGGTTGAGGGCGACGATGAGACGCGAGAGACGATGAGGATTGACCATCTCGGCGATAACCGGTGTTACTTGCGGGAGCTAAGCTGCAGCGTCTTCTGGTTGTGCCTGCTGCAAGTGAAACGGTGGTTCACGGGTGTTTGGCAAGAAGTGTTGTTCTGAAGATTAACAGCCTTAAGGATCTTGTAGACTGTTGGTCTAGAACCACCGTCAGAATATAATCTGTACAAAATGCACAGGACGTCAAGTGCCATTGAGCAGAGGTGTACACGATAGAGACTGAACCAATGAAGAGCCCGTTTTAGGTATTACTATAGTACGTACTCAGAGTGCAATATACTATATCTCAGCTTGAATAGACTTTAATCGCTCTGGTGATCTACTCGCTTTATTAGTGGCGTCTGTCTATCTCAGACTGTGTCGATGTGTCACCCCTGCAACGATACCTAACTTGACCGTACGTCATCTGGAGGACTCTTTATAAAGTGTCACTCCACTTTTAGTTCAGTTTCGATCTGAGCCTTACATAAAGTATCTCCTCTGAAAATCTATTAAACGAATCCCCATCCGCTCAGTGGTACCCCCTACACCAAGATCCCGTAGTACTCCGCCCGCTTGTATCGTGCTGCCACAGCCGGCCACTGCACGAGGAACCGGTCCGCTATCGGCATGACCAAACGCCCCGACCAACTGACGTCGTGGACTCGGGCGAGACTCTCAATGTAGATGATGCGGGTCCGGGCTCTGCCAATGAACTTCATGAGAAACACCACGTAGGCGAGAGGAACCGACGTTCCTGGCCCGTTGAGAAGAAGTACATCAGGAAGGGTTTCGATGCGCCATATCTCTACCACCGCGTCGTAAAGAGACGCAAGGGTGTCTCTCACCGACAGCACTGTCCCTGCCCCCACCTCTCGGGCACGATGTATCGTCACAAACGACGCCTTATGTCGGCAGTCCAAGGTATCCTCAAATTGCTTGCAGCGGCCTAGGGAGGTGGTGTCCAGCGACGATACCACCCACGTCCGCGCAAGCCCCAGGAGATCCACCGCCACAAGCATCTTTAACATTTCACCAGTGTGGCCCCCCAGCCCGAGCAAGATCATCACCGTAGCCCCTTCTGCCCCGGGCAAAAGAGCGTTATCACCGCCGGAAACCGCCCCATGGGCCGCCGGGGTGATCCATATTAGCCGGGCCACCACCACGAACCACGGCATGAGGAATGCAGCCACACGTATCACCACTTTGGTCTCAAACTCCATTGGTGCCACGACAAAACTACAACTCGAAATCGTCGCGCGCGACCTCCCCCGGAGGCTGCCGGGGCGGCGGCGGCGTTCTGCGGGCGGTCGTAGGAGGCCGTGGGGAGTGCTTTCGGGCAGCCAATTGCCCCATGATCTTCGTCGACACCATAGCAATCTGTTTGTAGTCTCTGGGGCCCCCAAGCGACCGCACGTCGCCCCACGCCACTCTTACGGGGTGGCGGCCGTCTAGAATCACCAACCCTGGTCCTCGACCGGAGTTGAGGCCGTTGGCGGCGACAGCCGTGGCCAACGCTTCGGCAGCTCCCCGGCGAGCAAACAGAATGAACCCGGAATGGGCCGGGTGGACAATATTGATCGTCTTGAGCTTGCCAAACTGCAGGGCAAACGCTACTACGGCGTGCTGCAGAACCTCAGGGGTGACGCCAAACACAAAGAACGACGTGCACTGGTCGTTGGGGGGATCTAGGGACCCGGAGAACGGGAGCGTTTGCACGATCTTCGCTGTTTGCGTCGACACCGTCCCCAGGGTCTTCTTGGGCATGATCTTGGCCCTGGTACTGCCGCTGCCATCAGCCTTAGAGAGTCGCTGGAGCACCTCCTGGGCCCGTTGGCCGTGCATAATCTCCGCCATATTCTGCCCTTCTACCGCCACCCCACTCATGGCCAACGCCGTGTCCCGGACGTCCAACGGCATCAACAACGTGACGTCTAACATACAGCTTTGGCAGCAGTTTCTGCTGTGGGCACAATCGTAGCAAATAACGGTTTTCTGCGCCGCCACCGCGGCGGAGGTTCCATGCCACCGATAGCTGTCGTAGGGCTGGTGGCACAACCTGCAGCTGTCGCCCTGGGGAACTCGAACCATGCGGTTGGAGCTCAAACACCGGGAGCAGAGACTGATCATTGGGTAGTGTCTAGCGCGAAAGACACTATATGGAATGGTAGTTCACTGGCGAAAATATTGAGTACGGTGAGAGGTGGAGCTTCGTGGTGGGAGGTGGAGCTACGCGGTGGGAGGTGGAGCTACGTGGTGGGAGCCTACGACGGACGTCCATCATTGCTGTGTGGACGGCAGTTTTCTCTAATCGTGTTGTTTAATTATTAGTATATACCACCAATAACACCTCATTCGTCTTCACTTCAGGAAGAAGTCCTTGAAGATCTCGTCAAGATAGGGGTTGTCATCGAGGTTGAGGACGTCATGCGCAAGGTGGACGGGGTTGTCGACGGCGGCGATGTCGCCAGCGTAGCGGGACTCGTGGTCGTTTTTTCGGAGAGCAGTAACGAGGAGCCAAAGGGCATCATTACTGTCGCCAGAATCCGGGCCCAGCGACGGTCCCAGGGGAGCCGAAGCAGCACTGACAATAGCAATAAGATCGGCAATGTCTGTGGCAGTGAATCCAAAGGAATCTAACCGGTTGGCGTCATGGGGATGGTTCAGCACCACCTCGTCAAATAGGAGAGGAAGTACCTTGGAATCCTTCCAGGGGGTGTAGTACCGACTTCCAAGCACCCGGAGATATCCTATCAACACCGTGACGACTCTGGACACGAGGGACTCGAGGTAGTAGACATTGGACGAGAATTGGGGGTCTAGAGCCATAGAATCCTTCGACAATAGCACTCTGACCTTGATAAGTATCGACATGTTCATCAAGCAGGCGACGTGGATGAGGTTGTGGAGGGCGGGGGTGATTATAAGCTCACACACGTCATCGAGACTACGGTGTTGGTTGGTGAGAAGCTCGGTAATCACAGGATAACACTTGGAGTAGAACATGGCGAAGATTTTCTTCACATACACCACCGCCTTGACAGGATTATCACTGTGGTTGTAGTAGTAGTTGACAAAGTGGAAATTGAGCGTCAATACCGCCGAGCAGATTTGGAAGAAGAACTTTAGCTTGAAGGTTTTGTAGTAGAACTTGGCTCGCTGCTGGCACTCGGAATCGCCTTCAAACTTGAGGAGACCCTCGCCCCCATCGGTGGCAAAGCTCTGGTAGCAGAAATCGCCGAGGACACTGAGTTTCTGCACGCTGAACTTTTCATTAACGTTGGAGATGATGGTGAAGATCTCATTCAATTTGTTAAACGTCACAGTATAGCTGTTGAGGAGGGTGACGATGATGCGGTCAAGATTGGTGTCTCTGACGCTACAGTTGGTGGCAGTGACATACGGCAGTTTGACGTCCACCAGAAAGTTGTTGATGGAGCTGGGATCGCCGAACGTGAGGGATGTCGAGATATCAAGCACATACAATACTAGCCAGATTTTGCGGCCCAAATGGTTGACTTTCTGGTTTTTACATCCATCCTTGAACTTATCTGGCTCACGATGGAGACCTAGACTGTAGGCCATCTGCATCAAGAGGGCCAGAAATACTTGCGCCTCTCCTGAATCCGATTCATCGCCATATTCGGGTCCAAACATCTTATAATATCGAACAAATATCGCAAGCTGAAGTATCACCAAGTTGGAGCTATTGACGAGATTGAACTGGTCAAGGCAGGCTTGGGCAATGTCTATCACATCGAGACTCACCGGATGGTTGAGAAGGTACTTGATTTCCATTGAAACCTTGTCGGTGGAGGTACTAAACAAGTTCTTTTCGTTGACAGCTTTGATGTTGCTGAATAACGAGAGATAGGTCAAGCGTAGAATCACTAGAACCATGCCCAAATAGGCAAGATCAAGCCTCTTCTCCACATTCAAGGTGGCGATGTCTTCGCTAGTGAACAGTTTGGGCCCGAGAATCCTTTCAACGTTGGCGGTGAACTCAAACTCATCGAGTACCGAGAAAAACGGGTACAAGTGGTTGAAGAACCGCTCAAGCAAAAGCCACACCACATCTCTCTTGGGAAGAACCATCTTGATCTTGGAGATGAGTTCAATCTTATTCTCTATTTCGCCCTCAAAGAACATCAACCCCAAGATCTTTGCCCGTTCGTTGATCTGGGTTTTCTTGGACCGGATGGACTTCGAGCGGTTCTGCACCGATCGGATGTTGCCGTATATCACCAACTTATCTGGCTGGAAGTATTTATCGTTGAAGGAGTTCATGAACTTGCCCTTGCCTCCAGAGTTGTTGAAGCTCATGTAGATGCTGAAAAGTAGGGGGTCACTTCGAAGCACGGAATTACAGCTCAAAGGACCAAAATGCCGGCGTTTTACGGGGTCGACATCGTACAACGAGTCATATATCTGGAACAAATTGATCTCGTCGTCGTTTTCGTTGGAATGGGTATTGATCAAGTTGGACACACTTAGTCGTTTATGGTCAATATGGGGGCTGGACATGGCGAAACTAAGCCCGTAATCACTCTGGTTGGTAGTGGACAGAAACGGCACCGAAAGCCTGTTTGAAAAGCTGTCGGTGTTGGAGACAGAGCCAAAACCATGGGTATTTTGCCGGGAATCGCCCTCCGCCGGCCCCGGAGTGGCACTATGACGGGTGGCGGGACTCAAGGGGCTGGGAGAACTATTGCTCAAGGTGCCGGAGGACCCCAACGTCGTCTGCTGGAGCCGTCTCTGGTTATCTACAAGGATATCGTCGTCCACCTTGAGTTGTCGAGGGGAATTCACCGCCAAATCCCCTGACTCAAACCCCAACAACCCGCCATCACCGCCGGGGCCCGGCACCACACGGCCCTTCAACCTCGACTCCAACTCCATCACCTGGAGCTTCAACCGCTTCAACAACGACGTTTCCTTCTCGTCCCCGGGAAACGACTCATACACACAGTTTTTGTTGCCATACTTCACGCAGGTGGTGCAGGGTTGGCCCTTGGAGCATTTCACCTTACGGCGGCGACAGAACGTGCACACAGACGTAGGTCGGGACCGCTTGATTGCCATGACATGAATCTACCACAACTAAAACCAAAATCACCGCAAACTCGCTGATTAAATCGCAATTCCAGTACCACTGCCGACGGTGGGTTTCGCTATATAAATCGACCGAGCAAACCCTTCAATCGGTGGTGTAGATCCTTCACTAGACAGCTGCCGACTGCCGTTGGCCGCTAATTAATGCGCGGGGCGGGAGCGCGCCGGAGATGTCGGCGGGGATAAGGGAGATAACCCAGGTAACCCCGAAGGAGAGCCAGAGGATGGTCAGGGTTGGTTGTGGGGAGAGTGGGAGACATGGGAGGAGGTTGGAGTGATTTGGGGCAGCTTGGAGGAGTTCGGGGGCCCAATACGCTATTATGTCTCGTGGCAACCTTTACTTACGAGCTTTTTGACAACTGTGGCCCAAGCTCCAGCCCTCTCCCCTCCGGTAGTCACCGGCAAATTGTTCACTTCGGGAACTCCCTTCACTAGGCTGTGACAGTTTCGAGGCTGTGACAGTTTCGACGGGTTTTCAGCTAGAAACCGGTGTGGAGAAGAATAAGAGTTAGTCAGAGGAATCGGAACCACTACAACGGCCACTTTGCCTGTTTTATACCACGGTATCGCCTTTGGTATCCTCTTCTAGAACGGTGTTCGTGTCACGGTGATTATTATAATTATGTCAAATATTATTTGAAATATTACTAATCTGCTTTGTAATATTACCAATTGCAGTAGTTGATGGAAGATTTACCAATAGAACACCTCAATATGTCGTTTGGCCATTGCTGAAAGTCCTACAGATAAAGAGTCCAGCAGCAGAATTGGGGATTTCCTATATCACCTCACTCAAGGTATAGTGCCCACTCAGCCACCAGAGAAGAACCCTCCATGAAGGAACGGGCCCCATTAACCTAATACTCTAAAGTCTTCTGTGGGGAGTTCTTCTGCTTCTACGTACGGCTATAACCGTGTCAACGCTCGAGGGATTGGCTGGAGTACTGTAAACCGAAAATGCCCGTCATTAGCCCAATATTACGCCAATCTGAGCCCCCAGTCAATATACACGGGCAAGGATTGTGGGTGAAGTCCCCAACACCGCTTTACAACCGCCGAAAAGCCGTGGTGCTCAGAAGTTGGAATGCTAAGCTTTAGCTCTATTGTGTCGGTTGTGTCGGTTGTGTCTGTTCCAGTGGTGTGTTCCAGTGGTGTGAGCTGTGTCTGTTCCTAGTGGTGTGTTCCCAGTGGTGTTCCTGCTGGTCGGTATCCACGAGAGTTTCTAGAATTCTTCCGGGATTAAGTACTAAGACGTAAAGTCAGACTTCAGCTGAAAATTCTTTTTCAACGATACCGACTTGAAGAAAAGAACTATTGGCCGAATAACTGGGAGAGGGCGACGATAGGCACCGGCAGTTTATAGTAATGGCCCCTGGCTGCCTTCAGTTCGACTGAAGGAAGAAAGGATAGCTTTCTACGGTCCTAATGATATGTGGAGTTCCTATTCGTTGTATTGGAGGAATAAACAGTTTAAACTGGTGCAGGGGTGTTACCACGGGAGCAGTACCACTGGAAGTAGTCCACCTTCCGTTATCTTTGTTGAAACTGGATTGAAGGTGTTTTAAAGTATATTCAATATCCAGGCATTTCCATCAAAGTTACATTCCCTCCCACGGCATTCAAATTGGCAGGAAGTAGGAGTATTGACAGTCTAAACTTCAGGCTGTAATGCGTTCCAACAAGGGTCAGAAAGGGTATTTATTGAAGAAACCCCTATTTCCGTTATGGTGGAGGATAATCACCTTCTTGGACCTGGGAAATACAGATTTGGACCAACCTGACACCGATGTTAGCCTGCTTCTGCCCGGTGACGAGGAGAAGGGTGTTTTCAAGAATGGTGTCATGGGAAAGTGCCCAATTATGGGAAAGTGCCCAATTATAGTAAAGTAGTGCCAATACGGCACGGACCGCCAGCCAAAGGTCGCCCAGAAGCAGGGTGGACCCAAGGTAGCTGCTTCCACAGCAAGTAGCCAGAATCATCCGTCGTAATCCTCTTTCTAAAAGCCTTCAGAAGGCTACAGCAGTCACAGGAGCTCTACTCCGTTCCCTAACCCCTCTCTACAGCTCACTGCGTTCCCTAACCCCTCTCTACAGCTCGCTCCCCATCAACTCCAGAGCGTAGGTGTCAAGGGTGTAGTTTCGGTTATTCCTAAATCCCACCACCCCCAACCACTTTGCGTCTAGAGCCGCCATCGGCGGTCTAGGGTCGACGGTAGCCCCCTGGTTGGCAGTATCAAACGCTCTGTTGACGGCGACGTCGTCCATGGCGCCGGTAACGAGCTCCGTAAGCAACGCCATATTGTAGGCGGTGAAGCCAAAGTCATGAGGCACCTCTTCCAACTCTCGCTCCGCCGTCTGGCGACACAACACCTGGTGGATCTTCAACGCCTTCCAGCTGTAGTAGTACTCCGCCGCCACCACGCCGAGGGCGTGCTCAAAGAACTCCAGGAGCCGTTGGAGAGCCTGAAGCAACGCCGTGCCCTGGGACCTCCTCTCATCGTCGCCGTCCCAGCGACGGAGGGAGATCTGCACCCGCAACATCACCGACACCGACAAAAGGAGCAGCTTGTGGCAGCAGCCCTGGAGCAGGGGAAGAACTATCATCGACGCCTGGGGACACCGGGGGTACTGTCTCACCATGAGGTCGACCTCGGGGACGATGCGGGAGGCGATGAGGCGGAAGCACTCGGTGAGGCACCTCATGGCCTTGGCCGGCTTGTGGACGGCCACCAAGTACAGGTAGAAATGGTGCCAAATCGACACCGACAACTGGCCCCCCACGGCGACGAACTTGGCCCGGTACCGCTGCTGCAACCGGCGGGCGACGTGGGGCGACGCCGCGGTGGCATGGCGGTGGAAGATGTCGTCGTCGTCGGCCAACTTGCGGTAAAACCGCCGGAGCAACGCCGACGTCTGCTTAATCGACGCCGGCTGGGGGGAGAACATGGCGGTGTACACTGTGTTCAACCGCCGCATCAACCCCCGGGACTCCGAGAGGAGCCACAACGCAAGCCGGCCCCCCTCGGGGTCTATGGTGGGGCTGGGGCCCTCCAGGGCGGGGTCCACGGTGTAGTGGAACTTCACCACGTTCAAGGGGTCGCCGGTGGCCAAGTGGGTGTTGTAGTCCAGGATACAGCAGTGGTACCACAACAACGGGGCGAGGGAGTCGGGGGCGGGGGGCTGGCGGTGGAGGCCCAAGGAGTAGGCGAGCTGCATCGCCACCGCGGCGAGCACCGGCCCCTCGCCCTCGTCGGGGCCGTCGCCGAACTCGGGGCCCACGCTGTGGTACGCCTGGAGCAACATCACGAGCAGCAATGTGGGGACCCCTACGGGCCCGAGGAGGTTGAACTGGTCGAGGCAGCGTTGGGCCACCACCACGGCGTCGAGGGGCACCGGGGCGACGTCGCCCGCGAGGTCAAAGTCCCCTCGGGCCACCGCCACCGCCACGAGCCGGAGGATGACGAGAACGGCGCCGATATAGGCAAAGTCCTCGGGGGCCGCTATCGCCACCGCCCCGCCCCCCACTATGGCGTCGACCCGCACCCGCAACGGGTGTTCGGCGACGAAGGGGAACGAGGGGTACATGAAGGAGAAGAACACGTCGAGGAGGGCGTGGACGGTGGCCACGGGGGGCATTACGGCGGTGATGCGGCGTACGAGCCGGAGCTTGGCGACAAAGGGGTCGGCGTCGGGTTGCGGCGGCGGCAGAGCTCCCCGGGGAGGGTCTTGGTCTCTGGAGTCGTCTGTGGGGTCGTTTCTGGAGTGGTTTCCGGAGTCGTCTCCGGAGTTGTCTCCGAAGTTGTCTCCGAAGTCTTCAGCAGCGGGCCCTGGGGCATTTGCCGCCCACGACCGCAGGAGAACAGGGTCGTAGCGGATGGTGGTGACCCAGCTGAAGAGCCCGTGGTGGCGGTGGGTGGAAGGAGCGTGGGAGAGAAACTGCTGGTCGAGGTCGTTCCAGGAGATTTCGTCGTCGCTGACTTCGAGGTCGTCGTCGAGGTTACTGTCGGACTTGAGGGAGTGTTCGAGGTGGTCTATCTTCGCCTCGAGGTGGTGGAGGTGGTGGAGGAGGAGTTGGGGGTGAAGGTTGTCGGACGGGGTGGTGCCGTCTTTGGTGCCGTCTTTAGTGCCGTCTTTAGTGCCGTCTTTAGTGCCACGTTTAGCACCACCGTCGCCACCTCCAGCACCACCGTCGCCGAAAGCCGTCTCACCGCTGGTTCCAAAATCCCTCTCTCCACTCTTTCCACTGCTTCCACTCTCTCCCCCGTTCCCTCCACTGGCCCCGTCGTAGACACACACCTGCTGGTACCGCACACACGACGAACACGGCTGCTGCTTGTCGCAGCGGATCTTTCGCCGGCGACAGAACCCACACACCATGACATTACGTCTGGGCCCCATTTTCAATTCTGCTGTTTCTCTAGGTTTTGGTGGGCGTATCGTCAGATGGGTCGAATATTACTTTCTGTGGATGGTCACAGCGGCCATGGTCGTTTTCTGGGGGCGTTGGCGGTGAATCTGATGATTTGGCCGGGACTTAATTGGTTTTTATTTACGTCCGCACTGAAGTGGTGGTGGAAACAATAGCCGGGGGCCGAGAATGCCGTGGTGAGTGGTGAGGACCGGGGGAGAATGAGAGTCGGACAATGGTGATGGCGGAGGACACAAGGCGAAAGAGTCAAGTATATGAACAATCTAACAAAGAGACAACTCCCACCCCAAGTCGTCGACAATGGTGGTCCAATCGAGCCAGCGATCGCCCGGGTTGCGGTGCCAGTAGTGGTCGATGACGGTGTACACCCGGAGGAAGTTTCCCACGGGATAAATCCGGTAGATCTGGTGCATGAGGTCGGAGAACACCTTGCGCTCCTCGCCAATGACATTGACCCCCACTATCAACGCGGGAAAGGTGACGGTGGAGAGGCACTGCGACAGCTTCAACTGCTCGAGGATCTCCATCGCCTCGAGCACGAGGAGCTGGATATCGAGGGCCTGAGGCGGGAGGTTTTTGAAGTAGGTGAGCAAGATAATCTTCGTGGTGAGTTTGAGCACTCTACAGTAGTTGGTCTGGTTGAGGCGGTCGGCGTCCCCAAGCAACGCCATCTGGTACTCGATGGGCTTGCAGGCGTCGATTCTCCTCTCCAACTCCAGGAACTTGGCCGCGACCTGGTAAAGAGTCATGTTGGCCAACCCCACCCGTTCGTTCAATACCTCCCCGAGCAACAAGATGATGGAGTTGTTGCACCCCTGGAAGGGGTCGACGCCGTAGTTGGCGAAGTTGAGCTTGTGGTACTCCTCTATCGGGAACACCGTGCCGGCTTTGAACGCTCGTACCGCCAAAATGTCGTGGTACTCGTGGTTGGAGATAAACCACTTCATGTCGTTGGAGTAGTGGTAGGTGTCAAGGAGCGCCGCCACCCCGCCGTGGTCGGCGATCATGGCGCTGCACACGTCGAAGTACCGCCACCACTTGCCCACGTCCCCGGCACACACATGGATGCCGATCATGATCTGGTAGTAGCAGAGGAGAAAGTAAAGATTGACCCGGGTGTCGTTTTTGATCGCCTGGATCAGCTGCACCAGCCGGTCCATGTGGCGTTTGACGGTGGCGTCCTCGAGCCCCCGGGACTCCTTGAACACTCCTCCCCAGCACGCCACCGCGTGGGAGATGCTTTCCTCCAACAAACTCATCTTCAAGAACGTCCGCAGAAAGTAGTTCGACAGCGTGGTGTCGTAGGTGAGCATCTTCATCACCTTGGTCTCGAAGTATTCCACAAACTGCACCCCGGTGGTGTCGAGGTACAAGCTGACGGTGGGCTGGGGTTCGAACTGGGGGACCCCGTTGAGGAACTCCGAGAGCGTCGGCGACGACTCCGTATATATCTCTGCCTCGATGTCGCCGTTTTGGGGTACCGCCGTCTCCTTGACACCTCCCGCCGTCTCCGTGGCGGCGCCCCTGAGCTGTCGCTGGTGGCGGCTACTCTCCTTCTTCACCTTGCCCTTACGGAATATCTCGTAGTTGCAGGGGATTTTCCGCTTCTGACAGAGGCCACAGCAGGGGAACTGCTCGTCGCACTTCTTCTTCGACCGCTTGCACTCGGCACAGCCGTTGCGGGACCTCGAGGTGGTGCCAATGATGAAGCTGTAGTTGTTCATGGAAAAGAATCCACGGAATTGGCAGCGCGGGTCAGGGGGTTATCGCGACATTTCTCGGGAATACACTGCCGCTAGACCTCGCCGTAGGCGGGGGCCTGGGACACGTCGTCGATGTTGATCAACGATGCCCCCAACTGCTGGAGAATGTGGTTCTCGGCGGTGGCCAACGACGCCGGCCACGTCACCCCGCCGTAGATCCGAGACTTCACCCCGTACCGGGCGGACCCGGCGAATCCCTCCAGGAGCGTGTCCCTCTCCAGGGCCGAGAACTCTCGCGTACGGTACCACATCGACCCCAAGTACCCCGACATGTCGGCCAGCGCCACCACGGAGTACCGGGCGGCGGTTGCCAACGACGCGTTATCGCCGTGTCTAAACTCCGACAAGTCGCCGTCCAAGGTAACGTAGCGAGAGGCCATGGCCCTGACGGCGTCGGCGGGCTGGTTGCCGGTCAACACCACCGTCAACGGTCCCCACACCCACCCGCGGTCGTTGTCGTAGTACGTCAACCACTGGCGGTCGACGAACGGCTGAAGCTTTCGGTCGATTAACGGAAACGTAGCACTGGCAGGGGACTTGGAGTCGATAAACAAAAACAACGTCTGGTGGCGGTGGTCGGCAAACACCCCGGGGGCCCCCTCGCCGGCGCTCTGGTGGAGCAACTCGTAGAGGGGGTTCAAATACATCGACTCCAACGTTTTATCGCCGTCGACATCGGCAGGAGTATGGCCGATGTAGAGATCGCTGCCGACGCCGACGGTGGGGGCCGACAGTGGGGGCGCCGTAGATACGTTGGAGGAAAACCAGGGAGGGGCAGGCAACGCCCACACGTCGGCCTCGACGCTGATGCACCCCTGGGCCAACGCCTCCACGAGTCCCCCGTGGAGATAGGTGTTGTGGGAGTGCACCGGCCGAGGAGGCACCCCTTTGGTGATATTGAGGGACAACGTCGCAAGGTCAATAACCGGGGCCATGTCTCGGGCAACAACGGCTGGTGTCATCATAAGCGAATGGTACGATAACACTTTGGTGATATCCCACCCTCCAGCGTCGTTTATATACATTTTCGGTAGGAAGATGAAACAACAGCCATGTGCGAATGGATGTCGTTGGTGGTGTGTCCTAACCCCCACGGTGGCCGTTATTGGCAAACAAACAAAGAGTATTTATTGGCGAAAAACATCTATAAACTGCCGGAGCATTGCCACGAGCCAGGGGGTAGAAATCTTGGGCGAAGGCCTAGAAATCGTCGGCGATGGCCAAGTCGTCAATGTTCAAGAAATCCCCTCCGGCGTCGAGGAGCTGCTGGTTGTGGGTGTCTCTGAGATTCACTGGCCAGTTGACGTGGCCCCACACTCTGGTGTCGACTCCGGCTTGTTTTGCCGTGGCAAAGATATCTTTTAAGATATTCACCTCGGTGTCGTTGAAGGGCCGGGTTTTGTAGTCATTGCCGCCAAACAACTGGCTGTAGGAGCCGGAGGCAATCACCGACAACTCTGCTTCCTTGGTGATGGTTTCGGCGGTGGCAGAGGAGTTGAGGTAGCGTAAATGCCCGTCCAACGTCACGTATCTCGTGGGCTCTGCCTCGACCATTTCCGTGGGCAAGTTCCCTGTCATGACAATGGTCAATGGTCTGAGCTCCCACTTGCTGCCGGAGTTGTTGTAGTAGGTCAAAAAGTCTCTGTCAATGAATGGCTGCAACAATGGCTTGATAGCGGTGTAACTGGTGTTGGCGTCTTGCTTGACGTCCAAAAACAAGTAGAACGTCGACGAAACGTCACCGTACCACACCCCGCGAGGGGGGCCGGTGGGGGCGTACTTGGTGTCGGAAAACTTGGGGTTGGCGGCGTCCAAGAGCAGATAAAGCGGGTCCAAGTACAACGACGATAATGTCCACGATTCGTTCAAGTAGTCGATGTCGTGGGCCACGTACAACTCCCCGGGGTAGAACGACTGCTCCACTGTGGCCGAGGCGTTGCCGGTGGTAGGAGGCTGGGTCACGGTGGAGGAAAACCCCTCGTCGAACGCCCAAAGGTCTGCCTCCACGCTCTGAACTCCGTGGGTTAACGCCGCAAGAAGCGGAATCTCTCTCCAGTAGTCGTTGTGGCTGTGGAGCTTTTTGACGAAAACGTCGCCGGTGATGGCGTGGGGGGTCAACGCCGAGATGTTGCTGGCCAAAGCCACGGCGTTAGGAGTGCTGGGGAAAATCGACATCTTACTGGGGCTTAGGGAGGATTCTCCCCGGCTTAAATACAATTTGCAGCCATTTCGCGGGAACGTGGTGCTAAGACGGATGGAATTGGTTCCTGATGGAGAAATAGGGGACAACCACGGGGAGATTGGGCGAGAAATCACCGGCGAAACACCGGATTCGGTTTATGGTGGCTTCGGGTGGTGGCGGCAGTAATAGGGAGTCCACAGCCGCCACTTTGACCGTCCTCTTTGGGCTGAAGCGTTGAAAGCAACAGGTTTTGACCGTGATCACAGTATGAAATATTATTAATAACGGCTCATGTGCATAAGAAATAGGGGCTAATAACACATCTCTATTCGGTTGGAACGACGGAATGCAATGCAATACCCGAGATCTTTTTAAGGTACGGGAGAGGCCACGGAATTCAAATCTTCGATATAGTGGGTATTGTCTCCTGATGTCGAAACTGGTGGTGGAGAGACGGGCGGGTCCATGTGGTTAAGTAGAGGGCCAAGAACTATGGTGGAAGTCGAAGGCCGAGAAAGGCCGAGAACTAATTGTTAATATTCGGGATATGTACGTAATTAGAGTGGAATTGGAAGGTAATCGGAGTTTTTTGAGCTCTGGCGACTTTCGATGATTAGGTACTTACGAGGGACTCTTGAGTTGCAATATTGAGTGGGCTGCAATATTGAGTGGGCTGCAACATTGATGTGGCTGCAACATTGACGTGGCTGCAACATTGACGTGGCTGCAATACTCAACAGTATAGGAATTCAACAACGTCAAAAAGCTTCCAACACCACTAAAAAGCTTCCAGCAACGTCAAAAAGCTTCCAACACCACTGAAATGGTTTCAACGTCAAAAAGCTTCCACCAACATTAAAAAGCTTCCCACGAGGGAGAGAGATTACGGTAGTAGCTGACATTTCACGGTATCAATTGGACCCATTATTGGCCCAACAGAACCACCATCAAAATGCCTCGACCCACCAAAAGAACGTCAAGGCGAACGTGAATGAAGATATATTACTTCTAGCCCCCTAAAACAATGCTGTTTTACAACAAAGGCGGTGACATCCAAACCGTCGTAAATGGTCGCAAGCTCCCACAGCAGCCACGACCCTCGCCAGTTAGCCACCCCTGGCCTTACCTAACCGCAACAACCGCATCACCTCCACCAACTTTACGCTTCCCACCAACAACTGCTCCTTGAAATAAAACAAAAACGCCGCCGTAGAAATGCTCTGTACGAGCTTGACCCCCAAGCCCCCGTACAACCCCTCCAAGCCCTCATCCTGGATTATCTTGTGGATTTCTTGCACCATCGAGAGCTTCTCCCCCTGGTCCTTCTGCTGCTTCTGGCGAACGTGCATCCTCGCCTTGAGAGTGATATAAGGGTAGGTCAACGCCGTGGCCACCAACTTCCCCAACGCCCCTATAACGAACGCCATCGTCGCCGTGAACCCCCGGGAGCCCCTACGGGCAATTATGGCGTTCTTGAGCTGCTCAAATATCGTATACTGGATAATGGGGTTCACCACCAACACCAACGCCGGCAACACTCCGGCAAACAACAGGGTGACCCCGTCGGTACGCACAAGGTGCCACAACATCTGGAACGTCGACCGGTGGCTGTGCTCCGTCATCGACCGGGTGTTGGCCACCCAAAACGGATTGGACCCCACACACGTCACCGCCCCTGCCACCGCCCCGGCAGCCATGCTCTGCCACGTCGAGAGCCCCCGGCGGGCGCTGTTCCCCCCCGCGTTGGCCCGTAAAAACACATTGGTCGTCGCCTGGTAGAAGTAGTAGTAGATAAAGTTGGTCAAGGTGATGCCGTACAACGCACTTTCCAACCCCAGGTAGAGCCCGAGGATGCCTTTGTCGTCGACTATACGGCGGAGGGCTCCTGCGGTGGAGGTGTCCTGGGGCGGCGTCGAATCTTGGGGAGACGTCGACGTAGTCTTGGTCAGGGGTTTCTTCTTCTTCGTTGTTTGCGCTAGCGTCAGAAGTACCACGAGTGGGTAAGTCACCACCATCGACAACGCCCCGCCTCCTGCTCCAGCGAGGGCGTGGACTATCTCTTGGTCGGCCATGTTTGATTTCTAAGGGGATATTGTTGGTACTTATAGTTTGGAGAGTTTCACATGAAGTTTTTGTTAGCGACTGGTGCGGCGGTGGTCCCGCCGACGCGTGCGACGGTAGCGAGAGACGGCGGTAGCGACACTGTCCGAGAGACGACGACGAGTCTTAGAATCACCCAGAGTAAGAAGGAGGGCGGAAGCAGTAATACCTAGACCAGTGCTCGGTCGCCAGTCCTCGGTCACCAGAGTCCACCACCCAAGTCCACCACGAGTCTAACTAAATTCACCACTAAAATCATAAATCCTTCAATCTGTAATTTTCACCAAAAAACCCAGTCCCGAAACAACTCCCTTAAACCCTCTCTAATTCATCAACGAACCTTAGTTAATACCCCCACCTCAATCCTTCCTCATTACCTCAACTCATTACCTCAACTCTTCCTCATTACCTCAACGCCAGCTACAAACACTATTCCCTCTCCCTCATTTACCACCACGCTAGCGCCATCCCCCCTAGCGACGGTAGTAGAATAGCGACACCATCGGTAATTCGCGAAAATGAAAAATGGTCAAACCAAGTGTTGAGACAAGATCAGGCCTTTTTACCAAGCTAGGGCTCTTCGTCGCCGTAGCAATAGGCTTCGGGTACTATGGGAGATCCCGTGCTAGCGACTACCGAAAATCTAAGCTTTTAAAAGAGTCAGATGCCGCAGTAGAGTCTCAAATGGAAGAATTCGAACATAAGAAGTCTTACCCTGGAATGAACTTGGAAGAGGGAGACTACGAGAGACGCAGTAAGTTCGTGGGAGCAGGCAGCAGCTACAGCAGTCGGAAACCCGGCGACCGGTTCACGTTTTCCAGCATTTGGGGCGAAAGGAGGTAGCCAGTAGCTGACTATGATGTAAATAGTTAAATGTACACAGCAGTGAATAGCTTTCGTACAACAGTAGACAGTCAATGTAGATGGTTAATGTACATATGATAATACTACAGAGTAAGGTGGCGAGGGCCAGCCAGTTCCTGAGCTGCCACAGACCCCCTCTGGTTCCCGAGATCCTCCAACGCCATCTCATACACCATATTCCCCCGGAGAATATGCCCGAGACACCACCCACACAAGAAGTCCTCCCCCAACTCCTGCAAAATCATCACCACCGTCGACTTCACCTGGTTATCGCCGTGGAACAAGTTGAGCATCACCAACTCCATCCCCTTATTCTTATCAAAGATCGTCAAGTTCCCCCCGTGCACCGAGCTCGACTGCAAGCTCGAGCTGTTGGTGGGAGGCACCAAGTACGTCAGGAGGAGAAACACCTCCAACGCCGCCGGGGAAATCAAATACTTCAACATCGCAAGCCACACCCCCGCATCGTCCCCGGTGCCCCCGTGGAGCCGCTGCAACTGGTGGTGGATGTCGACGACGATATTGAGCTCGTTGGTGAGACTAGGCAATGACAAACTGTAGCGCAATTTATCGTCGTAGAGCAACTGTTCAAACTGCTTCTGCACCCCCTGGTACGTCGCCACCTCCACCAACTTGGCAGCGTCGCTGGCCCAGTAGTATCCCACTCCCTGAACGAGTAACGTCGGGAGAACCCGCGAGGAATCGTGGTAGAAGTTTTTGGCCGCAAGAAGAATCCTCACGATCTCGTTGACGTGGCGCCGCAAAAGAAGCTGGAGGGTGGTCACGTCGTCGTTGTAGGTGAACAACGAGAGCTGGAGACTGGACAAGAACCGCGCGTCCTCGGAGATGATGGAGTGGGTTATTTCGGGTGCGCTATCCATCGCCGGAGCCAACGAGAGGGTGTTGTCGTCCAAGTCGTACAACACGTCCCACAAGTGGTTGCAATGCTTGAAAAACGGGTTGATGGTGCCGGCAAGGAACGTCGAACATGCCTCGAGCATGTCGACCTTGCTGACATCGATCATGGGGAAAACGTTATATCGAGACACCAATCCCGTGAGAATGCCTCCTCCCGTCACCACCTTCAACACCGTCAACACAAAGTCGACGATGGTCCCTGCGGGCTGGTCGTACCCCACCACGAGAACCCGCTTGCCTGTCAATACCGCATTGATCACCACAATTATCGCCGGCGTGGCTAATCCGTAAACGGTCAATTCGGGATTGAGGTGGGTGGTGGCCAACAGACAGTTCCAAAGCCGTACCAAGTTCCCCCGAAAGTTCATATCGGTGGGGTTGAGGTAGTCCCCCACATTGTCGGGAATCTCCACCAATGGTACCCTCACGGGAACGTTAATTCCCCGAAACGACACCACGCAATTGTAACTCAAGTCCTTGCGGATGAATAGCTCGGGGTTGGCTCCGCTTACTTCCAACACCCGGTGGCGGAAACTCTCGTCGACGTAGAGCTTGTCCGCGAGAGGAAGATCGAGAATCGACGTGAGCAAGAGCTTCTTCACCATGGTTAACTGGTTTCCCACCGCCAAATTTTTGGCGTTGACCGCCTGAAACAACTGCAGGAGCACCCCCAATTCCGGAGACGTCATGTAGGCATCCAATGCCACCACCATCAACGGGCGGAAGCTCTTAAAAAACCCCAATCTCGTCACTATCAGCACGCTTTTTATCACCGACCCTCTTCTCACCAGAGAATCGGCCAAATTCGTCACCACCGTATAAACATAGTACGGCTGAGCCTCGCATCCACTGTCACTCACGTACTGGAACTCTCCCGTGGCCGTAGATCGAAATAGAAGGAATAACGTGTAATCTTCTGTTCGTTTGTGGATTTGGTCGGGAATCATCAATTCCGGCAAAAAGACCAAGTTTTGGCCCCCTGGAAGTGGCTCAGGATAACTGTGGACCACCGATGGTCCCTTATCGACGTGGAACTCCGCCGTCACCGCGTATTGCACGTTCATAGCCGCTAGAATGGGATTTAGGTGTTAAAATTGACGAGAATGGAAATATTGAATTTTGCGACATTTCGCGAAAGAGACAATCGAGCGACATATATTTGACACAAAAACAAACTCTGATATTGTACACGACCCCATTGAAGTACAGCAGGTACCACGTACAGCCACAAGGGGTAGCCTAACTCTCAAAGTAGTCGGCCATCTCCTGGTCCAACTGCTCGAGGGATTTCTTTTCCCTCTTAGGGGGCTTTTTCTTTTCCTTCTTTGGAGCAGCAGCCTTCTTGGCGGCCACAGCCTTCTTGGGACCAACCTTGTTGACCGCCTTGATACGCTGGGTCAACGATTTCGTTGGCTTGGAATTGGCAGCGATCCGTGTGGTCAAAGGCTTTTTGGTGGGATCGATGATCAATTCCAACTTCAATTTATTGGCACCGTTATCGATGGGGGCACCGTTGTACTTCTCCACCGCTCTGGCAGCAGCTTTGTGGGAGCTGAAGATGATGGTGGCGATTCCCTTGAATTGGCCACGTTCGTTGTAGGAACAGGCAATGTTGTTGACTCCTCCAACTTGTGACTGGAAGAATTCCTAGATGTTAATATAGAGTTCTGGCATGTGAGGAAGGTTCGACATAATGTCGAGGTGGTGTCAGGGAGGGGGGGAATTCCCAATTGGATAACAGCGTCGATACGAAAATGGAATTGGACAGGAATTTAAGCGAATCAAATGATGTCAAAACGGAGGGTGTTGGGTCAATGATGCGTAGGTGTGGTCAATGACCGACTGGAACACTAGTTTCAAGTGATGGAGGATCCAGTTAATCCTCGCTAGAGTCTACCACGATAACACACATTACCCAGGGTCTGCGACTAGTCAAAACTATCTACCCCTTTCTCCAGCTTGGTTCATAGCCACCCTGGCGGCCAAATGGCGACCAAGTGGGGATTTCGAGCCTAATGCTCAATCCCTAACGTTGTCAAACTGGACGACTTTGTTCTGTGGCTACGAATTTGAGACGTCCTCCTATTTTCCGTCAAATGAATTCTGAGCATAATGTCCTGTCTCCGATTTTCAATGACTATCAAGCTGGGGTTCTGATCATAAAGACCAGTCCCCCGACTTTAAATGACTGTCAAGTTGGGGTTTTGATCATAAAGACCTGTCCCCCGACTTTAAATGACTGTCAAGTTGGGTTTCTGAACACAATGTCCTGTCCTCTGAATTTCCGTCAAATCACCATCAAATTAGGGACTCTAGACCTCATGACCAGTTCCTCCGTTTTTCCGTCAAAAGACTGTCAAATTGGGGATTCTGGACATAATATGCCTGTTCCTCCGATTTTCCGTCATTTGAGATTCAGAGGATAATGACCTGTCTCTCCAATCCCTGCCTAATGGCACGAGATAGGGGCTTTGAGCATAATCGACCTGTCCCTCCAATAGAAGGGATCTGAAGATGTTCATGTATCCCGAAGACGAAGTCTGAAGATTTTCATCTATTCCGAAGCCGAATATGTTCAACTATCCGTAGAAGAGGTAGGAATACCTTCAGCGCTGCCGTAGACGAGGTCTGAAGATAATAGACTTCTGTCCCGTAGACAAATTCCAAACACATTCACTATCCCGAGACGTCTGGACGTTTACCACACCCGATTCTACCCAATAGTGAACTTTAAAATGCCCTTTCGACATATTTCAAGAACCCTTGCGAGGGTCGCCTGGGACTGGTACAGTTCGGCAGGAACTCACCAAGCATCATACCGCCAGCGGTATCGCCTGTTCCGTCCATGAAAGGTATTACTCCCTTCTCTGGTCCCCATAACCGCAACCTTCGCCATCTCAACCTCTCTCGAAACCTCATGTAACCGTCATGATACATACTTTGATGGAGTCTTGGTTCAAGTCCCGGGGTAACCCGTAGACCACCACTTTATTGGCGTAACTGGAATCCAACAAATTGCTGGCTCTAGAACTAGCCCTCTCTGCTAGTTTTTGCAACGTTTTGGGCTTGACCTGTGGCTTAACCCCGGGACGCTTAGATGCCACCCGCTTGCCCCGCTTGGGGGTGAACTTCTTTCCTCTGGTGGAGGAAATAATATCGTCTAATGATTTATCCAATGAAGCCATGATGTCGACGAAAAGTTTTCTGCGCGTAAATTGGTGATGTGGTGGGGAGACGGCGGCGGGGGGAGTGTGGCGAGAAGTGGTGGTGAGAGTGGCGGAGAGGTGGTGATGTTTTTGGTGAGCAATTGTAGGTGGTGAAGATGAAAATGTAGACGATACTTTAAGTAGTTGTAGATTTTTAGGTTATGATGACACTTTAGGAGATTTTAAGTAGCTGTAGATGAGAGTTGTAGTTGAGATTATTGGTGATACTTTAAAGTAGTTGTAGATGAACGTGTACAAAATACTTAAATGAGTTGAAGATGAGATTAGAGGTTATACTTCAAGAAATCGTAGATGAGACTGGTGATGACGTTGTAGATTAGACAAAGAGCTGTAGATGAAAATATTGACCATATCCAAATGAGTTGTAGATAAGATTATTGGTGATGTTTAAAGTTTAGCTCCAATGCCCCAGATACGCTTTAATGCTCTCTATCGAAGATTGTGACCTTCAGCCTTTAAGATCGTTTTATGAGAAATTGACTCTCATCACTAGTAGAGAATAAAGAGTAGGTCAAATCATCATCAATGTGAAGGACCCGATTCAACCTAAACCCTTTCGGTTGTTGTCCCAAAGATCAGGAAGCCTTTCCATCTTCGACAAGATCTAATTTTTTGTTAACTCTTCAGAGCACTGTAGGAGTCCCAATTCACGATTCTGTGGTAATTTGCAAGATCCTGTTCATTTCTGCTTCGTTTCCATGCCGTCATCACCATCTTGTAGCCTTCGTAAATAACTGCCAATATCGGCACGTGACATCGGGTCGTCGTACCGCGAAATCGGCTCATCGTTCCGCTCCGTACCGCAATATCGGCCCATCGTACGAGAGATTGGGACGACCATAAGATGTGGTCCCAGAAAAGTAACAGTCACAACTGGGTGATCTTTCAGTATAAAAACCTCTTAGTATTCGGTGATTTTTCAGTCAGTTGACATTCCTGCCAATAATGTCAAATAATGTCATTTTCAAATAATGTCATCTTCAATGATGTCATGTTCAAACAACTCTAAATCAACGATGTCATGTTCAAACAACTCTAAACCAATGATGTTCCCTTTCAGCCATTGTAGTCAATGTCCCTCTCAACCATCAAAACACACAGCTAGGAAATAGCTTGCTTCACCACAGTTTCACCCATTAAGGTTAAACTCACCAAATTCAAAAATAGCGCAAGTTTTACCGATGTCCCGACGGAATCGGCAAGTGGTGCCGAAGAGCTCCTGACTAATGCCACGGGCCACTAAATGCCTTAGATTAGCGGTTTAAATATGCCGTGCCTTGATTAGCGATCGTAATTGTATCCTAAAACGGAAGAATGACCGATGTGTCTATGGCCCACCAGCCGGGAAGCAATGGTCCCCTGGGGGTGGCAGCTGGGATAGCACCAGCTGCAGGGGTCACCATGGACCTGAGGCGATTTCAGCAATGTTACAGTGAAACTGCTGATAAGAGATCGGAGTACTGCCGGTGTTACATTGTCGAGATAATGTTGCATTCCTAATCGGGATAAAGTGATAAGAAACAAGAAACCCCAGCAGTAGGTCCAGAGACAACGCTACAACCCAAACCTAGAGTTTGGCCACAAAGTCACCTTCACATATATTACAGTCGTAAGTCATGGTGCACCAGTCACGTCATCAGCCACAATAATCCTATCCATTCAAGGTCCCGTTACACTCCCCCTTTTCGATGTGGTTCTTCAACCAGTCAATGTTGTTTTCAAAGTGACGGAAGCATCCAGCGCAACGGCCACTGATAAAGTTTCTCTCATTACTCTTGGTTCCCGGAGGATAGATGAAATGCAAAGCCTTCAAATGGGTCTTGTAGGTGTCTCTGCGGGAGAACCCTCCGGTGGGGTGACATTTGGTCCCCTTGCCGTCACTGGGGTTGTCGTGGAAGAACGGACATTTGAACGCTTTGAAGCTTTGGTGTTTCTTTAGATGACGAGTTAAGTACCCTTTGACCTTGAACTTCGCCGGACAGTGGGGACACTCAAACTTCAACTCCTCTGACTTCTCCTGGAGTTTTCTCTTCTTCGAGGGCTGGAATGCATAGTCTAGTTCCTGCTTAATCATGGTTAGACTGGGATTATTCACCATTGTCTGCAACGGCACCAGGGGTTTCGATGGAAATGGGGGATATTTCGACTCCAACGATTCGTAGGAGGTGGTGGAGGTGGTTTCGAACGACGACGTCTTGATAGAGTCCGATTCCGTCGACACCGAGGAGAATTCCATCGTCAACGACGAAGGCTCCCGGGGCTTGATTTCCCGTTTCATCTTGTAAAACTCATCATCCAAGGGGGAAACAAAGCTCTCGCCGGAGGAGGAGTAGATTTCCAAGTCCACTTGGTCGTGGTTGAAGTCGTTGAAGTAATAGTTCGATCCCCCCACCATATTCAAGTTATAGTGGCTGGGATACTTAAGATCCATCTCGGTGGTGGCAGGCAAACTGCCTCCCAAGGTAGCCAACGACCCCCCAGGACCGTCGGGAATCGCCACCGAGGGGGGCCCGGTGGGCTGGAGGCGGTTTTTATGAGGCACCAGATTATCGTAAAACGTAGGATTGTTCAAAAGATCGTAAATATCATCGTTGTACAACTCCAAATCGTCAACAGCACAGTTGACAGCAAACCCGAAGCGACTGCTCAAGTCGAGGAGCCGGGACTTCAATATCGGCGGAAACAACACGTTGATCTTGAAAACATAGTTGAAGATGGAAAATCCACGGGACAATGGCAAAAGACGCCTGTTGATCAACCCGTCGCTTCCCTGGTTCAACCCAATCATGGTTATCTCTAGTGGTGACAGGGGTGTTGTAGCAGATTGTGAGGTAGCGTGATAATTTTTGTTACTCTTGCGGTGTGTTCTGCCCTGGTGACCCCGTCGTCGGCCGTTAGTATCTCTAGTGACCCACAGATGAAGATTTTTACGTCTTTAAATGTCAATTGGAGGGTTGGGAAGGGGGGCCCTGTGCAGGAATTTTGCTACGGCACCAAAAGCTTCTTTGGCACTTTTCATTGATAAGATAAGCCGGGAGGTCAGACGATGTAACCAGAGGACGACGACAGCAGACACCCGCCCCCAGCCCCACCTTGGCCATGGAAACCTCCTGGGGACAATCTGCTGTCAATGTTGGCCATGCATTGGCGATCACCGTTGTGTCAAGCGATCTGCCTATTTACGAGTCATGTGCGATTGGATAAAGCTGAGGCGGATGGCCACCCCCTAGACAACGGGAGACACCATGCAGAGGGAGGGTGGTGTGGAAGCTGTGGATGGATGACGGCAGTGGCATGCCTTTTCGTGGTAAGTTTCAGACCTCTCCCCGGCAATTACCACTGCCGGGGGCCGGGTGGGAGTAATTGTCGTCCCGCTACCGATGTCGTCTCAGCCAATAGGACGGTAGCATGACCCGTCAACCACGGTAGGGTTTCCGCCGGAGAGCCCGTGAGATGGATTCGGAGGTGAAGAGGGGCGGTTTAGGAGTGGTGTTTTAGGAAGTCGAGGTTAGGAGATGAGCTCTAAAAGGTTTTGGAGATGAGGTTTTGGAGATTTAGGAGATGAAGATTTATTGTAGTTTTCACTTTTGACATAGTTTTCAGCATTTCTAGTTCTATTTCTGACAGTAGGGGTGTGATGACTTGGAGTCGTAGATTGTAAGAGAAGAGAAGTGGCTTGGGAGTGGTAATTAGTAAAGTTGGTAAATAGTAGTAAAGTTTGTAATTTGAGGAGATTTGGCGTGATCTTAGTAATTAGACGGAAGATATGGTGATTAGTGGAGAGTTAGTAAAGCTGGCGATGAGTGAGACGTGAGTTTGACGTGATCTTAGTCATTAGACCACCAAAGCAGTAATCTCTTGTAAAGTAAACCTGAAGTGAACTTAATCCTGATAACAAGTCTCTCGTTGACACGGCCCTCTGGTGATATCCACGTTATCCTTGCCACCAATCCGTAACATCGTAACATCTCCTTATCTCGGTGTCTAACTCATTTAATCTGGTACTGGCAGTCGACACCCAAAAGGTTGATTGAGCTGATAGTGATGGTACTTGATGTGGTTGTTGGAGGCTGAAGTTACCCTGTTCCCTGTTGTCATTGCAATAACCACAGCAAGAACATGACTGCTTTCTAGCATTAAAGAAGATGCTTAGAGAGTATTCTTACCAATCCTTCTTTCTAGATTTGAGACGAAACTGAGGAGTTTCCTTACCAATCCTTCTTTCCAGCTTTAAAGGACGAAACTGAGGAGTTTCCTTACCAATCCTTCTTTCTGGCTGCAAAGGACGAAACTGAGGAGTTTCCTTACCAATCCTTCTTTCTGGCTGCAAAGGACGAAACTAGAGTCCCTGAACCCATTTTTCACCTTGAAGAGACACTTAAGCGAGATATCGTACTAGCAGATATTCCCTTCTCCCCAACTTAGCGAGAGACGCGCTAGTACTGGCACCATTCTCCCCAACTTAGCCAGTCATGGCGCTAACGCTCGCACCATTCTCCCAACTTAGCGAGAAACGCGCTACGGCATCGTTCATCTCATCGAGATGAAGAAGAAAACCACTAAAGACAAAGACCCCAAGGACTCTAAAGGGGGAAAACCCCCCAAAGACACGTCCACACCCCCGGCCAAGACCCCTACTCGCGGTATCGCCATTGGCGACAACTTTGGCTGGACAGGCAAGCTTCCCATGACACTTTTGTACGAACAGTGCCAGAGACAGAAATGGCTAAAACCCTTGGTAGACACCCGGCAGGGGAAACAGGGGATGACAACGGTCATCACCCTTCAGTGGGAGAACCCCAAGACCCGGGAGGTGGTGAAAATCACCTACAATCCCAAAAACCCCCGGCCCACTGCCAATGAGTCTCGCCACGCCGCCGCCACCTACACCCTCCACCGCATCAACTTCCGGAAGAACATGAAGATGGTGTTGCCGGTGATGTTCCGCAGCTACTGGGACGAGCTTGAGGCCCAGCGCCAGCTGACGGCCAAGGAGCTTCACGATTTTGTCTATTCTGACAGCCCGTTCCAGAGTTACCTCGAGCACCGCAAGGCCAAGGAGGAAAAGGAGCGGCAGCGGAAGAAGCACCACGCTGTGGGTGGCTCTGGGGGTTCTTTTGCGGCGCTGGAGGACCGATGGCGGTCGCTGGTCCCCGAAAACGCCGTGGCGAAGTTGCCGAAACCGGTGTGGGACAACGCCCCGGTGTTCGATATCCACCCCGAGTTGCGCCAGCAATTGGAGCTGGAGTTGAAGCAGTATCCTTGGCCCATCGAGGCCGACGGCGATGGCGATGGTGGTCAAGACTTCCAAGAAGCCCTCATTGCCCTTGGATTCAAGCCCTCTCACGTCAAAGAGTGCCTCCAATACGCCACCAGCTTCACCACCGCCCTCGAGTGGTTGGTGTTCTACTTGCCTGAGGACGAGTTGCCTCCGGCGTTCGCCAAAACATCCTACAACTCCCAGATGACGGCCACGGTGGGCAAAACCGTGGCGGGGTTCTCCGGGGCCGAGGTAAAGCAGGCCCAGCGCCAAGGAGGCAACCTTATGGTGGCGTTGACCCAGTCGTTGGCCCCGGCGTCGCCGTCGTTGGCGGAGGCGGATGAGATTTCCCCCGACTCCTGGGACGAGGAAATCGCCTCGTTGCTGGCCATGGGCTACGCTGTCGCCGGCACCACCGTGGCCCAGCCCCACTATACCCTCGGGCTCCACAAGCCCCCCAACTACCCCCAGGGGGTGCCGGGGATCGAGATCGTGGCGCCAGTGTCGGGGTTGGTCAAGCGGCGGATGATGGAGCGAGCGGTGGACTACGTCGTCGCCAACCACTACGTCGGCACCCCCATGGTGTACGTGATTGTGGCGTGGTTCGAGGACCACTGGGACGCCATGGTGAAGGATCCCGGTCCGTTGTACCTCGACCCCACCCGCAGTGTCGCCCAGGGAGCCACCGCCCCATCGCGCCGCCATCGTCGCCGCGCCGCCGTCGACCCCGCGGCGGTCCAGCGCCACCACCACCTCCGCCTCCACCACCGCCAGTACGAGGCAACGATGGCGGCGCGGCGAAAGTTGCCGGCGTGGGCCCAACGCCAACGAGTGCTCGCCGCCGTCGCCCGCCACCAGGTGGTGGTGGTGACGGGAGACACCGGGTCGGGGAAATCGACCCAGGTGGTGCAGTTTCTCGTCGACGCCATGACCGACGACGGAGATTTCGCCTCGTCGGTGTACGTGGCCGAGCCCCGTCGAGTGGCGGTGGTGGGGTTGGCCGACAGGGTGAGCGCCGAGCGGTGTGGCACCGTGGGCGACGAGGTGGGGTACATCATCCGGGGCGACAGCAAGGTGTCGACCGCCACCCGCATCACCTTCGTCACCACCGGGGTGCTCATACGGATGATCCACGACGGCCACAGCTTGCGCCACCTCAAGTATCTCGTGGTGGACGAGGTGCACGAGCGGTCCATCGACACCGACTTTCTCTTGATGATGCTCAAACGAGTGGCCGCCGCCGCCCCCCAGCTCAAGGTGGTGTTGATGAGTGCCACCATCGACACCGCGATGTTCCACCGGTTCTTTGGCTCGGTGGGCCACGTCGACATCGAAGGGCGCACCTTCCCCGTGGACGACCACTACCTCGACGATGTCATTGGCGTCACCCAGTTCCAGATGATGATCAACGGCGCCATGGCGACGCCCCGCACCGACGCCCAGTTCTTCCGCTCGGGCAACATCAACTACGACCTCGCGGTGCTGTTGGTGCGCCACCTCCGCCACGAGGAAGCCATCGTGGTGTTCATGCCGGGGGTGTACGAGATCAATCGCCTCGTGCAGATGTTGGCCGCCAGCGGTGTCGACGGCACCATCCTCCCGTTGCACTCGGGGTTGAGTCCCCAGGACCAGCGGCGGATCTTTGTCCCCGGTAAGAAGGTGGTGGTGTCGACCAACATTGCCGAGACCTCCATCACCATTCCTGACTGTACCGCAGTGATCGACACCGGGCGGGTCAAGGTGCAGACCTACGACGCTGCCACCGGGTCCACGCGGTTGGTGGAGACGTGGTGCTCCCAGGCGGAGGCGGTGCAGCGTCGGGGCCGGGCAGGGAGAGTGGGCCACGGCCGGTGTTTCCGGTTGTACACCAGCGACACCTTCGCCCAAATGGCCCCCGCGGCGGTGCCGGAGATCACCCGTACCAACGTCGACCTGTTGTACTTGACGGTGAAGGCGATGGCGATTGACGACGTGGAGAAGTTTCTCGCCTCTGGCCTCGACCCCCCCTCGGGGGCCCAGTTGGCCGCCGCCCGCCGCCACCTCACGATGATGGGGTGCTTGGGGGCCGACGGGGGGTTGACGACGTTGGGCCGGGCCATGAGCTTGATCCCCACCGACTTGGTGCAGGCGAAGCTCATCATCTTCGGGGCGGTGTTTGGCTGCGTCGAAAGCTGCCTCGTGGTGGCGGCGGTGGCGACGTCGGGGTCGCCGTTCGTGCGGTCGGGAGACACGGCGGTGAAGAACAACCACCACCGCATCCTCACCCGCTACAGCAACGGCCACGGCGACTTGGTGGGGTACGTCAACCTCTTGCGGGCAATGAAGGCAGCCAAGTCGTCGTCGAAGTTCCTCCGGGACCACCAGTTGTCCCCCACCGCCGTCAGAGACATCATGGCCACCGTGGCCCACTACCGGGCGATGTTGCACGACTTGAACATCGCCCCCCGTCAAGGCAACAACGACAGCCCGGGGGTGCTCAAGGCGGTCATCACCGCCGCCTACTACCCCCGGGTGGCACGGGCGATGTACCCCGGGACGAAGTATGTCTCCACCACCGGGGGGTCGCTCGAAGTCGACTCCGACGCCCGGTTGACTCGCTACTACATTCGCTCCACCGACGACGACAACAAACCCCCCACCGTGAGAGCGTTCCTCCACCCCTCTTCCACCTGCTTCGGCAAGGAGGAAGCGGTGGCGGCGGCCTCCGACGACCCCCTCACGCCGGTGGTAGAGAAACTCCTGGCCAAGCCCCCGTTCTTCGTCTACGGCACCTCCCACCAAACGTCGAAGCTCTTCCTCACCCACGTCACCCCCACCACCTGCGCCGCCGTGGTGATGTTTGGCACCGCCATGGCCTTCGACGTGCGCCCCACGGGGTCTCCCGGGGTGGTGGTCGACGGCTGGCCCCTCCGGTCGTGGTGCAAAAACGCCGTGGTGGCCAAGGTCGCCCGGGCGTGGGTCGAGCGGGGCATCGACGCCGCCCTCAACGGCCACGACGTGCCCCTTCTCGCCACCGTCGAACGAGTGTTGTCGCGTCTCTCCCCCTAATACACACTAGAGCCGCACTACCGTAGGCAGCAGCTGGCGGTATCACCGGCGGGGAGATAGCCGCCGTACTGGGAGGTGGTATTCTCGCGCGCCCCCCATCCCGCCGCCATCGCTAACAATGTCGACCAAGGGCAGCGACGAGGAGACGCCGCTAATCGACGTCGATGACGATGTCAGCGTGCTTCCCCAGGCGGTGCGAGACACCGTGCTGCTAGAGGATGACCCGGGGACCCCCACGTTGACGTTGCGGTGCTTGGTGTTGGCGACGTTGTTCGTGATCCCGGGAGCGTTCATCGACACCATGAACTCGTTGCGGACGACGGCGGCGCCGTACTCCATCTTGTTTGTGCAGATCGCCAGCCACTGGTGCGGGCAGGCGGTGGCTCGAGTGGTGCCCCGGAGAACGGTGACGATTTGGGGGCGGCGGTGGGAGTTGAACCCCGGCCCGTGGTCGGTGAAGGAAACGGCGTTGGTCACCATCACCGCCAACTCGGGGGCCACCGGCAACTTGGCCACCAACGGCATTGCCTTGGCACAGCTTCATTTCAACCACACCGTCCCCGCGGTGGCGGCAGTGGCGTTCATGATGGCCATCGTGTTTGTTGGCTACGCCTACGGCGGCATTGCCAAGCAGTGGTTGGTCACCGACCCCCAGTTCCTCTGGCCCCAGGCGTTGATGCAGACGGCGGTGCTCCGCAGCCACCACCCCGCTGCCGCCGCCCCGAAGAAAATGTCAGTGTTTGTCGCTGTGGTGGCGGCAATGGCGGGATGGCAGCTCTTGCCCCAGCTCGCATTCCCCATGGTGTCGTCATTGGCGGTGGTGTGCTGGATGGCGCCCTCGAGCCCCCGGTGGAACTTTGTTGGCAGTGGCATGGGCGGCATGGGGTTTGCCAACGTGTCCTTGGACTGGGCGAACATCACCTCCTCCATCTTCTTGTACCCCTACTGGGTGCAGGCGCTCCAGTTTGCAGGGTTTGTCGCCAGCTGCTGGGTGGTGTTGCCGTTGGTGAAGTTTGGGGGGGTGGCGTCAAAAGTGGGTCTCATGTCCAACGGCCTCTTCCGCCAAAACGGCGACCGCTACCCCACGGGGGAGCTTCTCACCCCCGACCTCGGGTTGAACGCCACCGCCTACGCCCACTACGGCCCCGTGCACTTGGGGGCCCACCGGGCGTGGAACGTGTTTTTCGACTACGCCGCCTACCTGTCGGGGGTGGTGTGGGTGGTGGTGTTTGGCTTCGACCGTCTAGTGGGGGGTTGGCGCCCCCGGGAGGCGGGCGATCGGTTGTCCACCTTGGCCCTGCGGTACCCTCCGGTGCCGCGGCGGTGGTACCAGGGGCTCTTTGCCGCCTCGGTGGTGACCCTCATGGCGGTGTTGGTGTCGGGGACGATGTTGATGCCGTGGTGGTGCGGCGTGGTGGCGCTAGCACTTGGCGCGGTGATTGTTCCTCCTTTGGCGTGGCTCTACGCCGTGTCGTCATTCCAGCTCCCCACCGGCACCTTCAACGAGTTGTTCTTTGGCTACCTTGCCCAGGGGCGGCGGGTTCACCCTGCCCTGGGAGCGATGTTCGCCGCCGTCGCCGGTGACGCGTGGTACCGTGCCCAATACCATCTCCACTGCATGAAGTTGGGGTTCTACAACCACCTCCCCCCGCGGGAGGTGTTTATCGCTCAGATCTACGGCGAGGTCATCGGGGTGCCGGTGAACTATCTCGCTCTCCGGTGGGTCCTCAGCACCAAGGGGGACTATCTCCGGGGTATTTCCACCGACCCCTTGCACCAGTGGACGGGCCAAGCGGTCGAGAGCATGCATAGCAATGCCATTCAGTACGTGGTGCTAGGGCCCTCCCGCCTCTTTTCCCAGTACCCTTGGCTTCCCTGGGGGTTTGCGGTGGGGATCGTGGCGCCGTTAGTGGTGTATTGCGGCCACCGGCGATGGCCTCGGTCGCTGTTGCACCTCGTCAACACCACGGTGTTGTTCTCGTCCATGGCGACGTTCCGGGGCAACTTGAGCACCGGGGGGCTCTCGCGGTTTGCGGCGGCGTCGGCCACCGCCTGGGGGATGCGCCATGCCGCGTGGCGCCGCTATAACTTCGTGGTGGCGGCGGCGTGTGACACCGGGGCCAACGTAGCGGCGGTGGCGGTATTTGTCGCGGCGGTGGCGGGGTTTCGTATGCCGAGGTGGTGGGGCAACAACGACGTCAGCGTTGAGCGGTGTTTCGCCATGGAGGGGTGATGCCCTATTGGTGACTACTAGAGGTAGATATTGGGCGAAGGACGTAGACACTGATCGAATTGACTCCAGACGTGGTTTGATCGAATTGCTCCAGAGGTATTTTGATCATATTCACTCCAGACGTGTTTTGACCCAGCCATAGATTTTCATTGATAGATATATACAATAGACCTATTAGATGTAGCCACTAGTACACCACCAAAGCCCTCTCGGACCGATCGTTTCCTTAACTAGTTGGTAACTGTACCCACCAATCGAGCAGCTGTAATCGCTTTCACCACCAGAATGTCTCCCATGCGTGATACCAAGCTCCGCCTACACACCACGATGTGCCTTCACTTCCTTAGCGGTGTCCTTCCACTTCAGCACTTCAGATCACTCTTGTATCACGTGCCTCACACCATTCCCGTCACACTGCAACTTCATCTCCTTAGCACATGCCATCCTTCCTCTACACACGCGATTTCCACGTGCCTACGCACGCGGTGTGCGCACAAAACCGCCGGCACCGTCAACAATTCCTCATGAGCAAGCCCATCAACATCCAGCCCTCCCAGGCCAACCAGTTGGTACAGGCGCTCAAGCACGAAATAGAGCTTGCCAAGGCGGCGGGCGCGGGCACGGAAGAGTCCCAGCAGCACTACGCCAAAGCCGAGTCCATCAAAAAAATCCTCCTTAGTTACCAGGCGCAGCAACGAGCTAAGCAGAACCCTGGCGGGGGGCCATCCAACGTACCTGCCGACACCCCCAGCCCGTCGGTGGCGACGCCGATGATGTCGAGTCCTGGGGTGCGGTCGTTCACCCCCCTGCAACAGTCTCCGGGAGCCTCCGGGCAACCCCCGGCGCTCCCCGTTAGCGCCATCACGGTGGAAAACTTCAACCAGGTGAAGGCCCGGCTCCAGGAATTCGAGCGAAGAATCCAGCAGTTGGTGGCACAGAAAAAGACCCCGTTGTCTGCCGACCAGCAGCAACAAATCGACTCCCAGGTGGCGGAGTTGAAGGGAAAGTACACCCGGTACCAGAAGTTCGCGTACTATATGAAGACGGAGCTCCAGAAACAGGGCCATGGGGGTCCGGGTTCCACCGTGCTGGGACCCAGTGCCAGTGGTCCTCCGGTAACTGCTGCGGCTGCCGCTCCTGCCGTTCCTGCCATCAGCGGCGCTACTGCCACCGCGGGGCCTACCACCACTGCCACCTCCGCGCCTACCCCTGCTCCGGGGGCGGCGGGGGTGGCGGCGACCAACGCGTCGTTGGAATCGCGGCAGAAACTGCCGTCGCCAGAGCGAGAGGCTCTCGCCGGCATCACCAAGACCAGCGTGCCTCTGATGCCCATTTCCTCCACCATCAACGTCAAGCCGCCCCATCCCGTGACGTTGAAACCCAATGGCGGGGTCAGACCGACGTTGACGGGGGGTTACGCCACGCTGACGGGGCAGGTGTTGTCGCAGCCGGCGGTGAAGTTGCCCCACTACGATATCGCCTCTACTGCTGCCATGCCCGACGGCAATCGGGTGTTGCTGAAGCGTAAATTGAGCGAATTGGTCAACACCATTGGTGCTGACGAAGGCGATGGTACTACTGTTGTCGACGGTGATGTCGAGGAGTTGTTGCTCGACTTGGCCGACGAGTTTATCACCTCTGTCACCGGGTTTGCTTGCCGGTTGGCCAAACACCGCAAGGTCGATACCATCGACGTCAAGGACATCCAGTTGCATTTGGAGAAAAATTGGAATATCCGTATTCCAGGCTACGCTATTGACGATATAAAGAGTGTCAAGCGGTTGGTTCCTAGTCCCAGCTACCTGCAGAAAGTCCAGGGGGTGGAGATTGCCAAGTCGGTGAGTGATATAAGTTGACTTCTTTGGTCACCGGTGTATTTGATTATGTACTGAGTATATAATGTGTGCCTTTGGTGTTTTTATTTTGAGACTCTTGATGACCAAATTTCGACTATAAGATGTAGTTTACGGTGTAATCCGCTCTACACTTTCTATCTCTACTCTAGCCCAGGTTTAACAACTCAGTTCTTACAACTCCAGATCTACAACCAGCTACAAACAACTCGGCAAGCCGTACAAATGCAACCTGGTCTTATACTTTGACATCAAGACTTTACATTATACCAAACATTCTCATGGAGGTCCCTGGAGCCAGTAGGTCCACTGATGAAAGAACTAATAAACCATCACCGAATATTGCTTTCCATAACCTTGACCATTTTATAGCCTTGACAATGGAGGCAAACCATGCGTGATCCATCCCTGATACATCCCACTTAGCCGTTTGTCCATCCTCCGCTGCCTATCAGTCGTTACCCACATAAACCCCGTTTGAAACCTCAATAACAACCCCCTTCTCCACCCAAAACCTCAAGATATTCCTCACGTCGTACTCGCTGATTTTTAACGACGAAACAGCGTCCTCGACCGTCACCGTCTCTTTGTCACCAAACATCATAATCACCGATGCACTGTCTATGCCCACAGTGAACGTCTGATCGTTCACTCTCAACGTAGTCTGCGAGAACTGGGGAACAAGGCGCAAGTACCGGTTGAAGTTCTCCTCCTGAAACTTGTGGTTGAAATGATTGAACAGCTCAAGCACCCGGGGATGGACGTTTGAAGTGGGGGTGGTGGAAAGAACGTCACCCCAATACAAGTGAGAAAGCACCGTCAACTGCGGAGACGATTTGAGGATATCCTGGATCATGATGTCAAGATTAAAGAACTCATTTTTTCCAAACCGTAGTTTCAACAAGTTGATAAGTCTGAGAGTGTGGGACAAGTCGTCGTTGGATCGGTTGACTAACTTGTGGCCAAAAAACTTGGAAAATTCGAGAATGAAGATCTCCTTGGAATCGAATATCGAGATTAGACTCTCGATGATATCCTTGATTTTGAAATTTTTAAAG
This sequence comes from Yamadazyma tumulicola, assembly GCA_030578535.1. NCBI lineage: Eukaryota > Fungi > Ascomycota > Pichiomycetes > Serinales > Debaryomycetaceae > Yamadazyma > Yamadazyma tumulicola. Next base: position 66,909 of record JAJMSJ010000015.1, on the reverse strand, counting down.
TCAGGCAACGCATCGATGGGATCAGGCATCCAGTTCAAGTCGTTGAATTCGTGGACTTTGAACTGGCGTTTTTCCAGACGAGCCAACTCCAAATTGAGCTCGATTAGATCGTTGGAGGGAGATTCATCTATGAGTCCCATGACTAGTTTTTGGATTATATCATCGCGTGTCTTCAAATACAACCGTAAGGGGCGAATGACTTTATCTAGTAACACTCCCTTAGGATCAATGATTAGAAACAGCTTGATGATCTTGATATATATCTTCACCAAATTCACCGTGTTGACGCCGCTGTTGAGCAACTCGACGTCAGAATGGCGCAAGAAGTTCATCACAAGCTTATCACGCTGGTGATGGGTCTCGTCGTGTTTGTAATTTAGACATTTATGGAGTTCTACAAGCCCCGGTTCCGACTGGGGGTAGTTCTGCACCATAGGAAAGATTTGATTGATGCGTAGACTAATTAGCTCATTATAACTGATGTTAATAAGATTGCCAAAGTAATTGAGGTTGGGATTAAGAAACCTCAAAATCACCTTAAAGTTGGGATAAATCTGGTTCTTGATCCACTCGTTGATGGTGTTGACCACGAGGGACTCGTAATTGCAGCAATCGTGGAAGATAAACTCCCGAATCTTGTCAATTAACACCGTTATCACCACCTTCATCGTATCGTTGATAACGCCAATCAGATCAAACACAACGAGGATCTCCACCACCCCCCGGGTTTCGGTCTCTATTTCAAGGAGCGTGGTGTCAAAGTACTCCTGGAGAAGCTGCTGGAACTGGGGGGAGTCAAACACCCTCCGGAGATTATAATTGACCACCCGGCCGAGGTCGACGTTCAAATATCGCCCCAAATCGTCGTAAAAACCCTTCACCAGCCGAAACCTCTTCACCGTCTCGTTTATCGTCGTCACCGGCACCGACGGGAACTGGGAATTGACGGAATTGTCCAAGAACGCCCCAAACCCCGGCGTCTTGGCCATGGCTCTAATCGACGATTTCACCCGTGGAGACGGCTCAGCCACGGGGGGCAGAAACCTGATCCAGTCAAGAAACACCGCCAACTCGTTCTCCGACTCGGTGTCGATATCGTCCACCGTATGGGGAGGAATTATGGCGGAAATCAACTCTGGCGATACCATTTCCCCTAAGTTTCTACCGCGTCAACATTCTTCTACCGCGCGCAGAGGAATCATGGCGGAAATTCTGGTGATACTTCTCCCTAAAGTTTGTACCGCGCGCGGCCAAAACGTCTGCGGAGGATTATATGAGTGGCCGGTTGATAAACGAGTTTGTGGCGATAACAGGGGCGCTGAAAGCCACTGCGGCGAAGTACTTGGGCCAACATAAGAACAATCTCCAGAAGGCAGTCAAGGAATTTGTCAATGGCAGCCACGATCCCAAACTAATAGCGATGTTCGAGAACTACAGTGACAAAGATGGAAACGGGGTTTCTTCGGACCACATCGGCGTCGACGGCACCATACGGTACCTAGAGGACTTGGGGGTGGATCCTGAGGATATCCGCGGGCTTTTGTTGAGTTTCTTCCTCCAGAGCCCCAGTATGGGGGTATTTACTCGCGAGCAGTTTTTGACCAACTGGAAAAACGCCAATGCCACCACCATCGGGGCGATGAAGAAGCACCTAGAGACGTTACACGGCCACTATGGTGATTTCGATAGGGTTCAGCCGGTGTACGAGTTTGTGTTTGACTTTCTCCTCGAGAATCGTCACCAGAAGCTTGTGAGCTGGGAAACCCTTGTGGAATACTGGAGACTTCTTTTCTCCTACGTCCCGGTGCTGGAAAAGGTCCAGGAGAGATTGGACCAGTGGTATGACTTTATCTCGGCCCAGGGAAAAAACATCTCTAAAGATAGTTATGTGATGTGGTACCAGTTTATGAAGGAGATTGTTGTGAAGGATGCTGATCATTTCAGTGGATATGACGAGATGAGCAGCTGGCCCAGTGTGATAGATGAGTATGTGGAGTGGTTGGTGGGAAATGGGAAGCTCCAGCTACTGTGAAGAGATTTCAGAGGCATTGGTAGAAGTTGAGGAGTTGAATTTTTGGAAGTGGTTAATTAATTGAGTTTAGTGGTGGTGACTTAGTTGAGTCATTTGGATTTAATTGAGTTGTTCGGAAGTGGTGGTAAGTTGAGTTTTTGACAAGTACTAGTGATTCAGCTGGATAACTGCTATGAATGCATAGCTAATGTGCTTAATTGATGATACCTATTACCGTAGTTAATGACTTACACATCGTACTGTCAGGTAAGACGATATCAAGACCCTTTTGACCATGAGCTAATGCTCTTGAAACGCATCTTCAATATGGTTTGAGTGTACTAAAAGACCTTTTCACCATAAACTAGTCTCTCAAAAGCTCCTTCATTGAAGTTAAAATGTACGATATCAAGACCTTTTTCACCAGGAACTACTGCTCTTAATAACCATCTAGCTATAAACGTCCTCATGATATTCAGACACCAAGTGTTCCTGACGTTTATTACAAAACCATGATCCTTTCTACGTTATAAAGAGTATCCTCGAGGCCCATTAAAATATATTATCTCTTATACCTTATTAAAAAACCATTTTCTTCACTAAATCTACCAAAACACCCGTCTAGTTCAACAATTTATCAATCAGACTCTTTCTTAAACTCAATAGAGTCTTTGTAGCATTTTCTTCGTCGTCCTCATTAATAACCATATCTTTAGGTAGGGATTTGAAGAACTTCTTCTTGGGCAAGAGTCCCCCCATTGCTGGGTCAGGTAACTGGAATTTTGAGCCATATTTGAACCGATTAGGAGGCATGTCAGGGGTTATGATGGGAGAGGGTAACTGAAACGCATCATCATCACTTAAACTCGGATTATTTATGCTCCCCGAGCTGTTGTTCCGGTCAATGTCCTGGAGCTGGTCATCGATGTCGTTGCCTGTTGAAGGTCCCGGTAAGTCCAAGTACGACGAAGAAGCGTTCGCGTCAGCACTCCGACCGACGCCTTCAAATTCATTGATCAACTGTTTGAAATCAAAGTCTTTGTCGATGTTTCTGTATTCGTTGACGTTCAATGGGATTTGAGTAAACGTGGTATCGAAATTGAAGTTTGGGTCCATGGACTTTATGATTTCGTTTTGCTTATTCACCAAATGATGTAAGTAAAGCATATACTCTACTGATGACTTTAAAATCGTCAACTTATACATGCCGTCAATCTTCGAGTTGTTTGGCTTTTTGGCAATAAGATTAGGGGAGTTATATCCCGAGGCGGTGCCTGTCCCTTCCACCCTACAAGCAGGAATCAAGTATTTTAGGGCCTCGAATTCCCGATTAATCTTGACTCTTCTCCGTTTCTCTATGATCAGGTGCAACTGTTTGGTTTCGAATTTTCTTTTAGCCAATTCTTCTTTATTGATGTTTGAGTTTGATCTTCTTCTCTTTTTCTGGGGACTATCAACCTTTCCTGATTCTAATTCGGGATCTTGGGAGTTGTAGTCGTTGGTTAAGATCTCGAAGTTGCCGTTGTCTTGGTCCAAGTCTTTATTCAATTGAATGATGGTGGTTTTCAATACTGGGGGAGGGGGCAAGTTGGAGTTCATTTTGGAGTTTCTTGATTTCTACTTGGTCTCTTGTATCTGGTTTCTTGATTTATGACTTCTTGATATCTAATCTCTGAAATCTGATGTTCTAGAAACTAATCTCTGATCTTTAATTTCTGGTATTGAATCTGTTGATACCTAATCTCTGAGCTTTACTCTCTTAGAAGTTAATCTCTTAATAACTAATCTCTTGATAATTAATCTCTTAATATCTAATCTCTTAATATCTAATCTCTTAATATCTAATCTCTTAATAACTAGTCTCTTAATATCTAATCTCTTAATAACTAGTCTCTTGATAATTAATCTCTTAGTACCGAATCTCTTGATAATTAATCTCTAATCTTCAATCTCTGATCTCTCACTAATCTCTCACTAATCTCTCACTAATCTCTCACTATGTCTTAGTCCTTGATATCAATCTCCTGATAGTTCTTTCCTTCACCCAATCTCTATCTTCTTCTCAGTCCTAATCCTCTCTGTGGATTGTCGTAGTTTATAAACCCACAAGATCCAAACGTGGGATGCGAGTTCAGTAATTTGTATTGTGACAACGTTTTTCAACTATAAATTATCACCAATTTACCAATATCAGCAATTGCCAGTGGTATCTTCGGTGCTACACAATCGCCTATACCAGCAGGTGCACTCAGGGTCAATGTCACGGTTCACTCAGGCTGTTTCGGCCACTGTAACCTCCAGGATCTCCTTATGATCACACGATAAATTACCACAAGTTGGAAAATTACACAAAACCACCATGGGATTACACGTGGGGCTGAAATTATTTTGCAACAGCGCGACACGCGACAATGTCAATTTATGTCGTTTTGTGTCGTGCAATGTCGTGGTCGGTCGGGAGTCACTGCTGTTGCCGTAGGGGTTTCATGTGCTTGGGGGTAAGGGCTAGCTCCTGTCGTTCCAACTCGTAGTCGGTGTCGTAGTCCTGGTCGTCTTCGGACTCCTGCAGGGGTTGCGAGTTCTTTGCTTCCGATGTTGGTGGCAGGTAAGAAACCTCGAAGTTATCGTACTGGTCCCGCTTGCTTTCGTATCCCTGGGTGTAGCCCTTGGACAGGGTGTTGCGGTGGTCGAGCTGGGCCTCGGCCTGTCCGTTGTTGTACCAGGGGCGGGAGGAAATGAATTTGGGGACGTCTGGTTCCATGGTTTTTTGCGAGTAATGTGAATGTTACACAAAGCGAAGGTGACACAAAGCGAAGGTGACACAAAACGAAAGTTACAAAGTGAAGATTACACAAAGTGAAAACACAAGATGAAAGTACACAAAACGAAATTACACAAAGTGAAAACACAAAATAAACACAAAATAAGCACAAAATGAACACAAAATGAACACAAAACGAACACAAAACGAACACAAGGCGTTATCCCAAACTCATTAAGAGACTTTACAGTGATGCGTATATGTATTCTCCTAAAATCCTTTCCACTCCTCCTCTTCCTCATCTTCGTCTTCGTCTTCCTCTTCCTCCTCATCCTTTCCCCACCACTGCTTCACTCTTTCATCTTCCAACACCTCCTCGTCAATCTTACTCCGTAACGTCTTCAACTTCGTCGTCTGTTTCACCTGATTAAACACATCAACAATATACTCCGGAGCACTATCGCTATATTCCTCCAACTCATCAACGTAAATATCACACACATGATACGCCACGGCGATATTCTTTTTCGTGGTCAATGGCAGCTTCAACACCTGATGAAACTGTCTTATCACCTTGGGATCCCAAATTTTGCTGTTCAAGTATCTAAAGTTGTAGCGCAAGATTCGTCTAATTAGAAGATAGTATTTGTCGATTCTCCACTGGTCGATGGTTTCCCACTCTCTAAGAACAATCACCCAGAAGCTTTCGTTGATCTTGACCCAATCTTTGACACTAAAGTCTATTTTATTACATATTTTCCCCAACTGTTCGCTCAACTGGAGCTGATTTTCACCCCCATCACATAACCACATGGCGTACCAAATTCCCTTCCAAACTTTCGCAAGGTCTATGGGATTGAGCTTATGAAGGTTCTGGGAAACGTACTGGTCTAATGACACGAGGGCCTCGTCTCGGGTGGGTTCATGGGTGGAAGCTAGTTTTTTGGATAGTTTGGACATAATAAAAATTGCGATGAGATCGAGCGCAGAGATAGTCAAGAGTACCGTCGCATGGGGCTAAGCTCAGGGACGACGACAACGTCGAGAGGTAGTAGTGTGTAGGAGTATTGTAGTTTGTGACGCCTGTAGACTCTTTCCCCGCCCAAAAAATTTGACATGGGAATTTGAAAGATTAAGGCTCAAAAGGACAAGTTGTTGTGCTGAAAACCCTGTTTATTCACTCCAGAATTCAAAGAGGACAGCCAAGCTCTTCCTCCGCATCACAGACGTCTTGTACTACCGATCGGATCAGAACTCGCCTCCGTCTCGATCCATATCTCGCCTCTATCTCCAATCATTCGCTCCCAGGCTCCCAACACGTCAGAGAATCCAATAGACTTTCTCTTATATTAATGGAAAAATCTAAACAATCAAGTATCTGATAGGAATATGCACCAACTTCACGGCATACCCAACAACCCCCATCATAAGAAAACCCACACCCACCGCTTTGATGATTCTAAAATATTCTATAAGTTAGTAACAGCGACACCCAAAATTAATGGAGACATATTTCATCCAATCTCGGGGCAATTTTCACCCTGAAACTCTCACACACATACCAGCTTTGTTAGGTTTCTGGCATCTCTTGACAAACGCAGTGCCGTCCTTTAAAAACTCGGTAGGCACTTCCACCAACTTTTCAAATCCTTCAGCCATTTCGACGACTGAACAACTGTCGCGACGTCGACGAAAAGGCGAGAGACCGTGCAATTCACGGGAAATCAGCGAGAAAATAATGTGAGGTTCAGGTGGCTTTGGGCGTGCTATTCACGTTTTTTGTGTGTGTTTTTATGTGACTTTGCACGTGCTATTTACAATTCATAGTACTGATTCACGTGTTTCGTCAGAAGAGATCAAGGAACCCGTCATCGTCGGGGGGAAGAAGACGGGCTGCTTCTGTGCGGAGCCGGGCCCTGTGGGGCTCATCCAACCCCCAGTCTTGTATCAATTGTTCGCCGATGTGGGGATTCTTCACGATCCAATGGGTGAGGATCTCGTGGTAGAGCCGACGGGAGGCGGCCATGGCCGCCCGGTTATGGCCCTGGGCGTCGAACGACCGGCCCCGGCGGCGAAGATGGCGGGCAATCGAGGCAAGCACGAGGTGGAACTGACGATGGGTGCCCCCGTAGCGGAGAAAACGGCTAATGGCACGGTACGCCACCACCGAGTAGGGCCCTGAGACGACGTATTGCGATAACATCGCCAGAAACGTTCGCTGTCTCGGCAGCAACCGGGCGAAATACCGCCGGAGATACTGCTGGTGCCATTGGGGATGCGCCGTGAGGTCATTGTAGGAGTTGACATGGCGAGCAACGTCGGGACGCTCCTGGAGAAAGCTGGCGAGCTCGAGCTCGCGGCTCACTCGAGTGGTTCGTTCCAAGTGCTTGAATAAAAGGGCCCACTGCGTCCCCGTAAGCTGGTCTCCTTCCCACGACGCCATAATCTGCCGCACCTTCAGTAATCGCAGATTATGGGCCATTGCCACCACCACGGCAACCTGGTGGTCAGTAGTCAAAGGATAGTTGCGCCATAGTTGGCCGATAGTCGTTACCTGACGGTGGAACCCCAAACAGTAGATCAACGGCTCCAACTGGTCAAAGAAACTCCCTCCATTGGCGATATACTCGTCAATCAACAGCTGGAGCGGCCGCATCTGGTAGTAGCTTCGGGCGGTTTTGGCCTTCTGCCGCATCCGAAACTCCCCCAAATGGCGATAGTCCCCCCACCGACCAGGATCTCCTCCGTTGAGACGGAATTTGTACCTCCAGAGAGCCGGAGTGAGGCGTTGGCGCCCCCAGTGGCCCTCGAACCGCGTGAGCCACGACTCCGCCAAATCAAGCTTATTATTGTTGTACTCCATCGCCACCAAGTTCTCGTAATCCGCTATCGACATCGCCGGCGTGCCCTTGAGCTTGAGCTCCATCTTTCCCGCGGAACTGTAGGGAGACAGCACATCCAAGATGTTGGCGTAAATCTGGCGAATCGCCCGGCGAATGGGCAAGAACTTCGCTGCAGCGTCGCTGGCAGTGCCGTGGGTCCAGGAGTAGGTTGCCTGGACCGCCTGGCCCCTCTGGAACTCCACCAATCGCCCGATCATGTAGGTCATTTCCGCCGGGTTCAAATGGTCCTGCAACGGCAGCTGGCTGATATGGAGTAACGCCAGCACCACCTCCTCCGGCTCCCTGTCCAAGGCCACCACGAGATTGTGTTTGAACTTTAGAGACTGGGGAATGACGCCGGCGGAGGGATTTTGCGACGCCGCCACCTGCAGCACCACCTGCGATGACGGCGTTGTCCCTAAGACCTGCCGTATCGTCGTCGTTGCCGTGGCATACCGCCGATAGTGAAATAGTCGTTGAAGCGGCATGAAACTTTTTTTTGAGAGAAGATTTCGCGACATGGAAAAAGATGCGACATCAAGAGAATCACGACATCGTTGTTACTACTTACTGAGCTAGTGGCCACCCGTCGTGGCGGGCTACAACTTGGACTTGTCCCTCGCAGGGACGGTGGGGGATCCGCCTAAGTACACCGACTGGTAGTGGGCGATTTTCTGTAATCCCTCAGCCACCGATCCCCCATTGGCCATAAGCTGCAACGAATCTTTGGTGCCTCTAATGACCCAATCGGTGTTGGAATTGATGCTCAGGCCAATGTCAAGGGCCCACCGTAACGCCAGTTCGAAATCGGGCTCCACCTGGGACACGAGACCGATCTCCTTGGCGTCGTCGCCGTTGAAGTAGTCCCCCGTCAACGCATACTGGTTCAACTTCGACTGGTTGCCCACAAGATATGGCAACCGTTGCAACGACCCCATATCCGACACCAACCCGATCTTGATTTCCCGGATGGACAACTTGGCGTCCTTCACCGCCACCCGGATGGAGGTGGTGGCAGCAATGTCGATGGCCAACCCAAGGCAGATCCCCGACAACACACAGATGGTGGGGGTGGTCATCCTCGCAGGGGTAGAAATGGCGGTCTGGAACTCAGTGATATGATGGTGCATCCCGTCATACCGGCCCTGGCTGTCGCTGGGCAAACTGCCTATGAGCTTCTGGGCATCCTTCAAGTTGAGCCCGCTAGTGAACAGCTTGGCGTACGACGACGAGATAAGAATCACATTGGTGTCGCTGTCGGCATCCAACCGCTCGAGAATGTCCTGATACCCCCTCCAAGTAACTTCGGTAAACGCATTGAGGGTCTTGGGGTTGTTGAACTGCAAGTGGATGAATCCTGGCTCGATCTCCTTCACGAGGAACTCAGGGTGTTGGTACTGGGCTTCGTCGAACATGGTGGATTTCCCCACGGTTCGCACTGCTGCAACTTGCTTGTGAAACCTGTCTCGTGGGGTGCATGTGCAACCACTCGTGGGGTTCACGTGAAGGGGGTTTACACACTGTACTTCCCCGTGTGGGACTCTTGGTGGAGCCCCTCGAGAATGCGGGCTTTGATGAGGGCGGTGGCATCTTCGACCGCCGCCCGCGTGAGTCCTTCCACGAGAAGGTACAATTTGTCACCGTCAGCCTTGGCAGTGGGGGGGTAGTATTGCCCCTTGTGGGTGATGGACACCCCGGTGGACTCGATGATCAGCGACAAGTGTTCGCCCTTGGTGACGTACCATCTCGTGTGCTTGGGGAGGTCGTTAATGGTGACTCGGGCGTGGAATTTCGACATGTCCGGCCCGGTGGTTTCGGGAGCTTTGCCGTCAATGATCTCAAAGTCGGGCAAGTTGACGTCGTCGACTTCCTTAGCCAGTGCCTGAGGGGCGGTGGACCCACCGGGGGTTTGCTCGAGACGCATTTCCTCATCGAGGTCCCGCTGTTGCTGGAGTCGTTCGAGTCCGTGGCCGCCAAAACCAAATGAGTACTTCTCTTTGCCCTGTTTGACTTTGGCCAAGAACTGCCGGCTTATAGCTATGAGCCGGGAGTCGAGGTTGGTGCCGGGCATCGCTTTGACCAAGTCAGTTATCGCCCGCTCCTGTTTGGTGGTAACAAAGGTGATGGCAGTACCGGTGTTTCCTGCTCTTCCTGTGCGCCCCACACGATGGATGTAGTCCTCGATGTGGCTGGGGGCGTCATAATTGACCACGAGGTCGAGTCCTTTGACGTCAAGACCCCGAGCAGCGATCAGGGTGGCGATCAAAATGTCCAAGTCTCGGGTGAACTCCTTGATGGCATGCTGGCGGTCGACCTGATCCTTACCCCCATGGAGTGACATGCAGTGGTAGTCACTCAGGGTCAACTGCACCATCAACTCGTCGGCGCTGTCCTGTTTCTCTACAAAAATCAACACTTTGCCCTGCTGGTATTCGTCAAGAATCGCCGAGAGCCGCAAGAACTTCTGGCGGTCGACATCGTCATCACTGTCGAATAGCTCTACCTTCTGGGTGATCTCCTTTGCCACCTTGCCGATTCCACTGACAACAATCTCTACGGGATCGTGAAGACTCTTTCGAGCCAAAGTCTCCAACTTCCGGGGGAACGTCGCCAGAAAAAGCACCGTCTGGCGATCGGGCCGTATCTGGGACATGATTTTCGTTACCTGGGGCTCGAATCCCATATCGTACATTCTGTCAGCCTCATCAAGCACAAGGTATGTGGTACGGCGTAGGGACATTACTCGGCCACTGTTCACCGTGAGCAAGTCGATGACACGCCCCGGGGTTCCCACTACCACCTGGACCCCCCGTTTGACCTCCAGGATCTGCGTCTCGATGGAAGATCCCCCGTAGCAGCAGCATGAGGAAAGACTGCTGAAGCGCTGGAGCTCGCGGTGGATTTGTAGAGCTAGTTCCCTTGTAGGGGTGAGGATCAAGGCAACGGGACCGTCTCCGCTAGCTACATCGGGCTGGTCTAACACATGGCGAATCAAGGGAAGGACAAACGCAAGCGTCTTCCCTGATCCCGTCTTGGCCACCGCCAACACATCGCGCCCGGACATGATACTAGGCAATGCCTGGCTCTGTATCGGTGTGGGGGTATATTGGAGCTGGTTGAGGGTGGCCATGATGGGGGCAGAGAGTCCGAGTTGCGACCATTTGGTTACTGGAACTGGCACCGCCGTTCCTCGCACTACTATCTCCAGTTCCTGGCGTCGGCCAGCAATTTCCGCAGGAGAAAGCCCCTGGAACTCGTACGGAGGCTGGTAGAAAGTCTTTCTAAAGGCGTCGTAAGATACAACATCGTGGTTAACCGGTTGGAGGGCTTTTTCTCGGTCCTGGAGTCGTCGAATCTCATCCACAGTAGTATCTACCGCTTCTGCATCGTCAATCTCCGGTTCCGACTCCGACTCCACCACAGCAGTGGCAGCGGAGGAATTTAAACTAGAGATAAATTGATCGAGATCAACTTCTTCCTCTTCAATCTCTTCCCCAGCGACGGAATCGCCGCCAAACTTGAGTTGGGGCTTTCTCACCTCTGGATCTTCGTCCAAGATCACTGTGGTGACAGGCCGCTGACGTTTAACCGCCTGGGGGACTTTCAAAGAAATGCGCTTCAGCGGCTGGGGTTTATCTTGTAAGCGTCTTTTCTTCCATTGTTCGAGCCGCTGTAAGCGATCGGGCTTCTTATCGTCCGAATTTTGTTGCTTCTTGAGCTTCCACGCCGCTAGCTGTTGCTGGCGCTTTTTAAGCTTGTCCGTATCGTTAGTAGTGTTCATCAACTGTTACCTTTAACATGAAAATTGAAATGAGCGCGATGTAACTTTTATATGTGTTTGAAATAAGTTAGAAGACGTGTGAGAGTTGGGGGAAGAGAAGGCGGTAGTGGTACAGTGGTAAAGAGAAAGAGTCGGAAGACGAAGGGGTGAAAAAATAACGGGTTTTGAGACGAATTGAAGAGATGAGATCTGAGATGAGATCTGAAATGAATGCTATGTCGTCATTAGTGTCAAGCTTTACAGTGTGACGGTGATTGTAACGATACAACAATTTGAAAAGGATCATCAAATCGTAGACGCGGTATGATTATTGACTTCCTTTGCAAACTCTCTCTGATTCAATGTGAACTAAACTATCCATGAATGGATGTGAAAGTCCGATCAAGACGAAGTCCAGCATCATACATTGATACTTTACATATGCAATACATGCCGATTCATCGACTTGCGTAATTGGTGCCCTACAACTCCGTAGTTACAGTTACAGTTTGTGAATTAAACAAAATCGTCGGCCCCAAGTCTTCCAACCACACAGCCAAGTTGTTGACGTAGTCGAACGACTCGTCGTCATCCAAATGAGTGTTGAGCGATGGTGCTGGGAGGGTGGAAAAGATCACCGCTGTCTCGTTCTTAGGTGAATGGTGCCGCATAAGTTCATTGAGAATAAGGTGCTGGCCCTTGGCCGGGATATCATCAAACGATAGTTGTTTGAGTTCCTCTTGTAACTGTTTCGCCAGCACTGACAGGGTTGAGGCTCCTGGTTGTGAGGAAGACGAAGGCTGCCCCGCTTGCAGCAACAGGGTCTTCTTGTATATCCCCGACCGTTGGTTGGCCTGGGCCGACTGTACCACTCTTGGAGAGTTCAAAGCGGCCAAGTTGGTGTAGCTGGAATGGAGCGACGGAATGTCATTGATGTTTATATCATCGTCGGCGAGGAATTGAGGAGTCCGAAGCTGGTGCATGAGCCCATCATCATTAGAAATGATGGAGGGCGATCGCAAACCACTACGCAGCAGCTTTAATTTCCTCCTGCGATCTACTTGAAGACTGAAATAGTCATCTGGGGAGTCTTTCTCGCTGGGGGTAACGGCACCTTCGTCATCAATAAAGCCAATTGACGGCTTTGTTTCCTCGCCATCATCATTACCGCCTTCCTCCTCATCATTGACTACCTGCGGAGTTTTCACTGACATGAAATTGGGCTTCAAGTTGGAACGGGACGACTTAATCGACGCCAGGTCGGCGTCTTTGAACGATTCTTTCAAAGAGAGTTTCTTGGGGTCTTTAGGGAGATTGACGACTCCAGGAGCGACTGCGGCTTCATTAGCCAGGGACTGGGCATCTTCTTCGGACTCCCACTCCATATCGCTGTCAAGATCACCTGCAAATAATCCCCCTTTAGTGTTGAAGCTGAGAGACATTCCTCGGTCATGCAAATTGGAAAAGGTGTCTCTACGCCGTTTGGTACCATTCACAGCAGCTTGTCGGCTCGATCTTAAAGGATGTAACGAACTCAAGCCCAGTCCAGGATCTATAGAGACATTCTTCTTGCGTAATTTCAACTTCTCCCATTCTCTCAACGTTTCCCGGGTATTCTGGAGATTTTTCCACCACTGTTCTGCCTTCAATGCTCGATCGATTTTATCAAACTCAAACTTGTTGGTAGCTGTTTTGCTGTAGCCTTTAACGATGTAATTATAGGCATTTAAAGATCCGCTATCCAAACAAACTGGTTTGATTGTGGCATCGATACGAAGAGTTTCAAGTAACTCCCCGAGACGAGCCTTTTCATCGGCGATTTCCGATTCGTGTTCAACAAACACAATGATTCTGAGACGGTGGGTGAGTTTCCACTCGGGAACGGTGGCCAAAATAGACCCCAACTGAAGAATCAACGTGTAAGTGTCGAAGTTCGTTGAAAGTACCGACTTACCGTCAATAACGTTGATGGCAGACATCTGGATAGGATACAAGTCAATATACTTGGGTTCAGCTGCAAGTTTATCCTGTGACCACCAAGAGGATTTGTAAGAAGGGAGTTTTAATCCGTTAAAGTTGGCCGATACTGCTACCGACGACTGCATGATGATCAAGTCCTCCACCACCTGAACCCACTGGTTAATCGATACCTGTTGCTCCTGGCGACAGTCATCGGTGGGGAGACGAGTAAACTGAGACGGGGTTGCCTTGAACGAATTCAAGGGCAAAGTAATGCCATGTTTGACGAAATCGTAGAATCCAATCACAGTGATGTTGGGTCGCATGCCACCGAGTCCTGATCCCAAATACACGTTACGAACTCCCCAGGGAAGACTGGGCCCGATGGCGACCTGGACAAACGCCTTGACGTCCAACATGTCCCTGAGTTTGACCCAGGCTTTCTTCTGCTTTTCCACCTCTTTGAATGCATTGATGCTGAACTCCAGTTCGTTTTCCACCACGCTATTGGTAGTGGTATCGTCATTCAATAATACCACATGGCCAAGGATGTAAAGACCCCCCTTCTTGAGGTGATTGCAAAACCCAATCAAATTCCAGCTGGTACGAGGGTTGTCGACGAGCAAAAGGATCTGTGGCCGCCAGTACTTGACGTTCATATTGACCTTGAGCCGTAACAAGTACTTACGGACCTGGTGGTAGATCAAAAGCTGGGAGATGTCGCCAAACTTCGAGGGGGGAGTTGTGTAGTGGATAAGAACAATCAATAGTAGCAAAATCATGATCACCATGCTTGCTGACATGCCGTCGACAATAAACATGGCAAAAATGGCTGAAATCAACCCGCAAAACGCCGTTTGCGAGTTGAAGTACTTGAACCGGGGCCGGAAGTTGGGGGCGGACCCGATTTTCAAGAGAAAGCACGCTAGGTTGGTCACCATGAACGTCATCAAGAACGCCATAGTGACAAACACCGCAATTCGGTTGATATCGGCAAATAGGAACAACTGGGCCAAAAACCACGAAATTGTGATGGCAGTGACATTGACCCATCGCTGCTGTTGGGTATTCTTCTTGTCTATGGACAAGAACGACAACCCGGGGATGATCCTATCATTGGCAATGGCAATAAGCAAACTGGCAGCACCGACAATCCCCATGATCACCGAGAACAACGCCGTGGAAAGCTCACCCAAGATAATGAGGTATCCTTGAATATTCACTGACTGGATGACCTTGATATCCTTGTACAACAATCCTCGAGGGATGGAGGTGCCGATGGAGATGATGACTATGGCATACAAGGTAAACGTCACCACTAGCCCGCGGATTGTCCCCAAGGGGATCGATTTAGAGGGGTTTTCCAACGACCCCGACATCGAGGCTCCAGCAAATATCCCAGCAGTGGCAGGGAAAAAAATGCCAAACAAGTCTCTGAAAGTCTCTGGAGTATCAAGCACTGAGCCCGCAGCACCTTGAGTGAACAGGGGCCACAAATTCTCTTTGGCAGTGGCCCAATTGACGCCGATATTGTAAGGAATGTCCAAGAAATACACTCTGGCGACCAACGCCGACACCGGAATCGATAGTATGGCGATGGTCAAGATGATAAAGAGCCACAACGCTGTTTTCGACACCAAACCCGCTCCCACAAGGGAAACACAGGTGCAACAGGCAAGGAGAATGGTGGAATATAACAACTGCCAATAGTACCCAATAGGTAACAACTGGAGCAAATCACCGTCAATGTGACCAAAATTCACCATCAACGGTTCGATGAAACCCACCACGTTCAAGGCACTGTTCAAGATCTGACCAATAAAGAATATTATGCCAATAGAACCCCCAAACTCGGGCCCAAGGGTCCTGGAAATCATAAAATACGTGCCACCACCTTTCACAGTCCCATTGGTAGCAATGGCGCTGATTGACATCACCGTTAGGGAGTTAATGATGTAACTAAGCACCAACAACCCAAGAGCGCCTAACATCCCTAGTTGACCCACAATGAACCCAAACCGCAAAAACATCAAGATGGAGATGATGTTGAGGGACGTGGGGATGAACACGCCGTTGAAGGTGTCGAGCTTGTCGTTCTCGGGAGGCTTCATGGCGGTGGAGTGGTAGTGGGAGGGACGAGTAGCTAGCAACTTTGTGGATTCATCCATAACCTGTCGCGAGGTGGAGCTTGGGAGAAGTAAGGGCGAGGGCGGAGCCCACGCTAGCGACAGCCGCGCCGGGGGCGTAGGACGACCGCTGGGGAATTGGAGAGCCCACTCCACGACGACAGCCGCGCGGGAACTGGTGGTGGCCCACCACGCCTTACCGAC
Source organism: Yamadazyma tumulicola (assembly GCA_030578535.1). Classification (NCBI taxonomy): domain Eukaryota; kingdom Fungi; phylum Ascomycota; class Pichiomycetes; order Serinales; family Debaryomycetaceae; genus Yamadazyma; species Yamadazyma tumulicola. Next base: position 51,206 of record JAJMSJ010000015.1, on the reverse strand, counting down.
CAACCTTAAAATCGGCAGCTCACGCAAGTCCTTGCGTCATCACCCGACTAGGAAACTAAGTCCGCAGATTGACGGATTAATGCAACGACGGTTTACCGATCACCGTCGTCAGCCACCACTGCCATAACCCCCGACCTGCGGTGGTTATAACCCAGGCACCGTCGCGGGCCTCCCCTTGGAGTTGTGCCCCCCTCTCGATCCAATCACCATCGCTGGCCTCTAATCTGCGGCCAATGAGCGTTGGCGTGGTGTCGTATCGCTTACGATGTCGCGGAGCTTAGCCTGGCGACATCTCGAGTTTCTCGGTAGCGGCACTTCGTCTGTTGATGCGAGAAATCCTAAAGGGATAGCCAATTCCAGCCTACTACCCATTTATACTTGAGAATTTGTAGCAGCTGCTGAGCGTTGGACTGTTGCTGCGTACAAGTATTGGCTAGTTGTATCGATTTCCACCGTTAACTTTGGGAGTCAGGTTTCTTGTGTGATTTTTTATTGGCCAGTAACCACTCGGATCATCGGGTTTATTACGTTAACGGTCCCTCAGGACATAATCACCAAAACAGCAGGTAAATCTGCCAGAGATATTCGCGGTGTAGCTAACTAGAGGGCCAGTGTTACCATGAACAATATCAGCCAGATGGTTGAAGACGAAAGCACGGGACAGATTTGGAAACTATATTCGAAGGCCAACGACTCTTTGCCATACAAATCTCGTATGGAGAATCTTACGTGGAGGATGATGTATCTAAATACCCAGCGACTCAGTCACAACAAAAAGCGGTTGGATCCGTCCGCCGACGAGTTTGACTACATTGCCCATATCAAGAAAATGGGGCAGGATCACAGCAACGGTTTTATGGATTTCCACATGTCGGAATTGAACTTCGACACTTCCAATAGTGACGAAAGTGCCAATGGCAATAGCCGGTTCTTCAAAAAAGACGTCAGTCTAGAAGATTTCAATCTCAATAATGATTTCTTTGATAATTTACATAATCCCATGAATTTGAATAACCACGAAGCCATCACCTCCACCTTCAACCAGCTCCATCATAGCACTAGCGCCTCCCACTTGCCGGCGGAACTCACCCATTCCAACAGTGTCACCTCCATCAATATGAATCCTCCATCCGCCCCTTCCCCGATTACTACCATAAGGCCCATCCACTCCCGTTCCAACTCATCTCATTCCGTTAGTCAATCGGGCCAGGTGTTTTCCAAATACAACCGGACTTATTCTACCCCGAAGTCCAATCTCACCTCCAATTTAAAGTCAAAATTGAATATTACTCCTACCAACAGTACAGCTAAGTCGAGCACTACCGAGTCAATCGCCACATCGGAAATCATTCCTAACACCTACCAGTTTAGTGATTTTGATTTTGAGTCCAACAACAACGATTTCGACTTTGAACTTCATTCTCACAAAGGTAGCGTGGCCAACTTGAACGAGTTGAACTCCCCTTATGCCTTGGCTAATACTTCTTCGTCGTTGCCCACCCATTTCAACTCTCCCGTTTTTGACGAAGGAAGCTATTTCGAAAACTTCAAAAGTATCGATGCCAGGCCCAAAGTAAAACGGTCGAAAACCGGTATCAAGAAAAAGTCCCTGTCTCCAGAAGGAAATGTGGACGAGAAGCAGGAAAAACCATCACGGGACAAGCAAGATAAAGAAAAGGAAAAGAAACTTCCCAGTAACACTATTGATGGCAATGTTTCTTGTACCAACTGTCACACGAAAACCACGCCGTTATGGCGAAGAAATCCCGAGGGCCAGCCGTTGTGTAACGCTTGTGGGTTGTTTTTAAAACTCCATGGTGTAGTTCGTCCTTTAAGTCTCAAGACCGACGTGATTAAAAAGCGTCAAAGAGGTGCTAACTCCACGAAAAAGATCAATACTAAGGACGGCGACGACTTGAATCCCACCAACGTCGTCATGGATAAAAAGTCCCCTAAAAAGAGGAAGCCAGTGAATATTCCCGGTTCGGCCAATTCGGCGTCGTCGTTTTCTCCCGCCCCGTCATTACGCAACTCCATCCCCTCCAACTCCTTGGGAAACTCCAACTTCTCCATGAACTCCCCCGGCTTGGGTATTCACAATAACTCCACTCCCATGTCCACGCCGTCGTCGGTGGTTAACGGGAATGTCAAGCGAGAAGAAGAGTTGCATCCTATAACCGAACTCGATGACAGCTTATTGAACCTGGAATACCTCCAGGAGGATAACCTCGACTGGTTAAGCATGGCGTTGTAGTCCCGTGTATTTGCACGGGAATGTCACGTGGGTGTGCTGGCGGTCATCTCCCTTTTCTTGGTCCTCCTGAGCTTCCTTGTCTCCCTTGATCTTGATACCCAGAATAGCGCCCTCGGGCAGCTTCTTCCTTCAGTTCATCTCAAAATCTCCGTTAATAGACTTATAGCATGTAAATTACTGTAATATATATAGACTGCAACTATGTGCGAAACCGTCCATGAACTGTCGAGTTACCATTGAATACTGTACAAAGTGTAAGTGGCAGAACCGGGGGGTGTGGTACCTCCAAGAACTTCTACAAACGTTTGACGGAAGAATAGACGAGATTAGTTTACGGCCGATCTCCGATCCTCCGGGAACGTTTCGAGTAATTGTCACGGTAAAAGGAGATGATAAAGTCATCTACCGCAAGCGAATGAAGAGTGATGTAACGGTTGACGATACCACGTATGAGGGGTTTCCAGACTCCAAGTTCTTGAAGCAGTTGGTGAGGAACCAGATTGACCCAGAGATGACTTTGGGCCATATTGACAGTCATGCAGGCAAATTGAACTGTGGTGAGACTTCCTGCCAGCAGTGTGTAGAAGAATGAAATCCCATAATATTACTAAATTCCTATGTCATAGGCAATACAAATACAAAAATACAAAAACTCATATACAAACACCCCCTCAGTCCACGTCATCAAGGTTTTCCCAGCCATTGACAACATAAGGCAACGAGCTTCCCAACATACCAAAGTACATCTGATTATTAGGTAATCCTAGTAACGTCTGGTACTGTTTAATGACAAACGTAGGACTAAGGTTTTTCACCACCTTTCCATTTCTCTCAGCAGCATAATTGTTGATTTCTTTAGTGACTTGTTTCCATTTATATTTCTCTCCTGCCACCAACAACTGCTTTAGCATCAGAATCTCCTGCTGATTGATTTTTATATTCGACCCTGGCACCACTACCTCCGGCCCGGATATAGCAACCCCGGTTTGCATCGTGGGGGATTGAGATGATGTGTTGGACGATGTGGACGACTGATTATACCCCGAGCTGTAAGCCTGGTAATTTGTCTGGGGGTATGACGATTGTGTTTGCGTCGTAGTTTGAGCCGATGGCGATTGGCTCTGGGTCGTGGCACTCAGCTTATAATTCAAGTCGTAGTTTGCCAATCCAACAGTTTGTGGTTGATAAGGATATTGATAATTTTGGCTCACTGGTGGGACATAATTGTAATTCCTTTCCATCACAGAAGGTTAATGAAGTTATTTACTGCCAGATTACAATGAAATCGTCCTCTAGTGGTTCAGCACAGCCAATAAATCACCAGTGAAGGGTATTTAACTATACGGACAGGGTCTTATTGTCAATGAAAATTAATTTTCCATTCAAAGGCGGTCGCACAATAATTAATCGTAAAATTACGAGACCGCCTCAATTTACTCCATTTATTCGTCGTAGGAGTCATCGCTATCTACTTCACTATCTACTGTGGAATCCTCCAAAGGTTCATCATCCAGATCGATGATGCTGTACTTGACTTTGGTATTTCTTCTCTTAGTGGTGGCCAGCTCCGGAGCAGGGGTGAGGTTTTCGTCGCCAATGGATTTCCCCGAATCTTGAGATCTCAGCTGCGATTCAGGAGTTGACCGTGGTTTTAATCCAAGTAACTCGTCATCTTCGCTATCGCTGAAAATGCTGACGATCTTAGGAGGCAGCTTAACCTCTGGTTTCACCCTAGTTGACGGCGAGAAGTAGTCTGGTAGCTGTGATTGGGCCGGTTTAGACTTAGGGGTCGACTCTACCTTTGGCTTGGTTTCCGTTTTGACTCGTGGTTGAGTCTTTGGTGGAGCTTTCAGCTCGGTTCTTGACTCGGTTTTAACCTCAACTCTTGCCTTCTTTGCACCGTCATCACCTTTCTTGGTTCTCTTAGCCTTTCTCTTGGTACCTTTCAGCGGGATGATACTAGACCTAGAAATAAAATCTAATTCCAAAAATTTTTCCCAGGCAATGACGAAATCGTCCAAGTCCTCACTCCATAGGTCTTTGGCTGACTTCCTCAACAATCTCGTCATTTCTTCTTGCTTGTCATCGCGTTGTTTGAGTAACTTTTCGTATCGTTCTCGGGTCAACGACCACAACGACATCCCCAATAAGTAATCGTATTGTTGGTAAACAGTCTCGGGTCTGTTCTCGTCATCATCATTGGTATTACTTCCACCGACGTTGAGCTCACTTATATCGGCATTAGCTTCTTCTTCTTCGATATCCATCTCGGTATCTTCATCTGCTGCTGCTGGTTCCTCAACAGCCTTACCGTGTTTATTGAATCTTTTGAAATTGTGACTGGCTAAGATCTCTACCAAATCGCTACGTTTCTTGTTCGATACCGAAATTACTTTATCAATGATGAATTTGATGAACCTGGCTTGTTCAGTCAACCTGGTTAATTGATTAGCTAATTCTTCGGTCATGAAATCCTTACGTTTCTGGTAGTATTCTAAACGAACAAAGTAAAAGTCTCGTAAGATGTCTAGCGGCGATTCATACTTTTTTATTTGACCTCGGGGATCAAATGCTACCATATTAGTCAAGTTGATAGAGGAAACTAACTTGAACCGCTCAAGCAATCCCACCTTGTATGACTTTTCCAATTCTTCCTTTGATAGTTTTACAATGAACCGGATGTTAATTCCATGCTGTTCTTCCATGTCTTTGATCCAGGGTTTGGTTTTCTCGTTTCCCAATCCACTAATAAGAAATTCCTTAACATTGTTCGTCCAAGTCTTAACAGGGATTTCGGTTATTTCCAATGTGCCATCATCGACTTCTTCGATCTTTCCTGATACCTTGAATTTGTCTCTACCCAAAGGTTCAAGAGTTCCTTCCCATCCTCGGTACCAGGGCATCATCTCCTCGAGCTCTTCATTATTCATCAATCTTTTGATGTTCTTTACTATATCTTGGGGATTATAACAAGGAATATTGGTAGACCACCCCGTACCAATCCCTTCAGACCCATTCACTAGTAGCATAGGAATAACTGGTATATACCATTCTGGCTCCACTGTTTGTTCATCTTCTTGAACATACGTCAATAATGCATTGTCCAAAGGATTAAATATCTTTCGAGTAATGTCATTGATTTCGGTGAAAATGTAACGAGCGGCGGAAAAATCTTTACCTCCAGCAGCTCGGGTACCAAAGGCACCGTTAGGTTTAAGTAAATTCAAGTTGTTAGATCCAATAAAGTTCTGGGCCAATCCTATGATGGTCTGCACTAATGACTGCTCACCATGGTGGTATCCGGTGTGTTCAGATACATAACCAGCCAATTGTGCCACTTTGATTTCTGATTTCAAGTTTCTCTTAAAACACCCAAATAGAACCTTACGCTGACCAGGCTTAAACCCATCCAACACTGAAGGAATCGACCTAACATTATCAGCCATTGAAAACAAGATCAACTCTTTATTGATGAAATCGCCAATAGGAATTATTTGTAAATTGGGGTCCAAGTGAGTTCCCGGCTGAAAGTTCTGCAACCAATCTTTACGTTCGTCAGCTTTCTTCTTGGAAAATGCCAAATCGATATATTCAGGATCGTTTCCTTGAATAGCATGGAACCGCTTCAAGTGCTTATCTAACGCCGAGAAGTATTCTCTAGCTTCCATGTCGGTGGAAGTACCTAAACCCTTGTAATATTTCTGCTTCCATCTGCATCTAGTGCCTTCCGTGTCTCTCCAGTGCTCAAATTCAGGCATGGTATAGAATGGAATCACCTTTTTCGATCCACCTCGTTGAGTGACGGTTACTTTAACGATGGGGGTGATGAATTCGAGTAAAAACCCAGGAACTTCAAGTAATCCAGGAAAGCTGCTTTCTAAAAAGTTGATAATCAATCCTTTGATGTGAGAACCATCTTGATCTTGATCGGTCATAATCATAATACTTCCGTATCTTAAGGTATTGATATTTTCCGTGGTGTACCTTTTTTTATGCTGGAGCCCGATAATCTGTTTCAAGGCATTAATTTCAACATTCTTACTGACTTGTTCAGTAGAGGCTTCCCTAACATTCAATAGTTTTCCCCTCAATGGGAAACAACCATAATAATCTCTACCGATGACAGCTAATCCTGCTACAGCTAACGACAAAGCTGAATCCCCTTCAGTTAGGATTAACGTACATTTGTGACCCTCTTTGGTACCAGCTTTATTTGCATCCACCAATTTTACCTGACCCTTGACTCGAGATTTTTTTGACCCGTCAGCCTTTTGTAAGGCTTTATCTTCGTTGGCATTCGCAATAGATCGAATCTTATCTACTATTGAAGTTTTTAATATTCTGGTGATAAACTGATCACTGATAACTAGTTTTTCACTGGTTTTGGAATTGAACTGTGTGGTTTTGGTAGTTAATTGCTCCTTGGTTTGAGAAGTAAACGCTGGATTCTCAATCAAACAGTTGATGAATAAAAACATATTATTTCTAACTTCCTGGGGCCGAATCATCAACTTTTTTTTCCCTTTTTCTTTCTTACTGACTTGATCGATTAATTTAGTGATGATAGAGTCAGAGACAAGCTTCACGTGAGTTCCACCATTGGTGGTAGCAATGGAATTTACAAAGCTCACTTGATTAAACGTACCATCACTGACAGCAAAGGCGATTTCCCATTTGTCATTAAATACTTCATGGACAACGGTTTGGTATTTCTTTTCTTCCTCTTCGGGGTCCGGATTTCTTTCTTTGATGGCTTTGACGTACATTTCCACGTAGCTCTTGAAATTTTTGATGTTTAATCGTTTGTCATTGAGGTAAATATTACAGTCTTTCACCGTACCGCATAAATCATAAACCCTTCGTCTCAAAACTGATAAGGTTTCCTCATCTAGAGAATCCATACCAAACTTACCCAAGTCAGGTTTGAAAGTCACTCGTGTGAACTCTTTGCTATTTTTCATCTTCGTGATTTTTGGTTTCGAAACATTGGACATGTTTTTAGTCCACACTTGCTTGTAAACCTTCTCATTAACTAAATCCGCCGTTTCTAACTGGAACTCTGTGGAAAATATGTTACATAATTTGGCACCATAACCATTTCTACCACCGGTGACTTTCTTCTCTTCATCGTCATAATTAGAAGAAGTTAACAAATTTCCGAAAATCAACTCGGGGATATAGATCTTTTCTTTGTCGTGGATTTCCACAGGAATACCTTTACCGTCATTCATCACTTCGATCAAATTGTTTTCGGGGTCGATTTTCACTTTGATGTTCTTCATCGATGGGTCCCTAATCTTATTATCTGCAGCGTTGACCAAGATTTCATCAAATATCTTGTATAACCCTGGAACAATTGACACCTCCTTATACACCATTTGCTCCGTAGAAGCTTCAAAGCACCAGATCTCTACAGGAGACCTCTCCACTGACCCGATATAGGTATCGGGACGCTTCAAGATATGTTCTAGCTGAGATAATCTCTGATACTGTTCAGAAGCAGTGACTTTTTTCGTGGTGACTTTATCAGTCGTTGCAAGAGTGGAGCTGGAGGTGGAACTGGAGCGAGATAACATATCGGCGATGTTAGTGGAGTCACCTAATGGCTTTGATTTCCCATTTTGACTGGCTTTATTGCTGGTCTGAGAAGCGGCTTTTGGTGGTTTCTTTGGTTTTGCCGGCGTCTTTGCAGGTTTTTTTGCCGAAGACTCGAAGTCGTCAAAATCTGACCCGTCATATTCAGAGGAGTCGATGTCATTGACCGAGGCAACAGAAGCATCGCTTCCATAAGAGTCTTCACTATCACTCATCTGCCGCTGTTACTCAAAAATTAACGCGATCTATAATATTTACGACGTGTGTATACCGAAAATCTAAAAGACGTGTGTACACCTCTAATGCTACTATAGTGGAGAGTTGGAAAGTGGGCCAGAAATAAAGGTGAATATACGTATCTACGAGGTCTCATATCTACGAGGTATACGAGATCATCTATTGGGAAAAGAAGCCATTCGTTTTCAAAACACTATCGGAATTTGACTACTGTTACTTGTTCACATATTCCCTGTAATGCAATCAACTGAACGAATATCCTTCAATATACAGTAGCCACTGGATTGTCCCTTAAGTGTGATCAGTGTAATGCCTAAGGCTGCATACCAAGCACTGCGGCATGGATCTGGCCGGAATCTGGTAATTTTCCAATAATCAATGAAGGAATCTGCTAACTTGAAAAACGACGGCATGTTCTGCTCAAACCTCTATGCTTACGATCTGTTCTTGTTGTGCCTATTTAGGTGTATATGATTTGAACTATACCACATTAGTTTATTTGGTTGTACTTCTGCTTGTTACGCTCTTTGGTACTTAAAGTCACCTCCCGTGTCAAGAGAGTGTCAATTATCTTTTGATCATTCTTGCTACAGCTTAACGTATGAGCAAGAACGATGATGGACCTTCGATTAGTTGATCTATATTTCGGGGGTTCCTTGCCAACGCACATAAGTCCGTCGACAGTTGTTGACGAACTATGATGTGCTATTTTTAGGAACTAATCCTTCTAGTACACTTATATCCCAGTTGTTTTTGATGGCCGAGTCATATAACCTACAATGAGAAAAGTCAATAAAATGGACTCTTCCTTTATTTATAATGATATTTCTGTCTGCTATATCGTTGTGTTGAATACCCAACTCGGCCATTATCTTGAGTTGATTCGCCCCATCATCAAACAACTCCCGGTTCATTTCTTTGCACTCATCTCTTTCGATGAAGGACATGAGTAAGAAAAATCCCCATGTAGTGGATTCATCTTCATAAAAAATACAGGTGGTTCCATAATCGTAAATGCAGGGGACTTTTATACCACTATTGCCTTTATGTGAATCCTGATACCTTGCAATTCGTCGGTAAGCCTCTACTTCAACTAAGTACTGTTGTTTCACATACTTCCTAAATTGCTTGAAACTCATTTGTTCGTTAATATCTTCCTCTCTATAGTATTGCTCCAAATTAGGAAGAGCGTAAAGCTTAAGAACATACAGTTCGGAGGATCCTAGCTTTATTTGGGGAAAGTTCTGTTTAATAGCCTCACGATTCAACTTCAAGATAGTGGTAAGATAATCCCCAGTTTCTTGGATGATTTGATAGTGTGTGTTGTCAAGATGCATCTCCCTGAAGTAGATCGTATCAGAGGGGTTACTCTGCCTTCTGGACCTAGTTCTTGAAAATGGTGCATCTGAAAAGGAGTTGACTGATGCCTTCCTTTGCCTTCGAGATCGTTTCAGCTGGGATTTTCCTGTGGAGTGGACCCGTGGTTTTTCACTGCCAACCCCCATGATATCGGACATGGTGCTCTTCGTGACTTCTTTTGGCTCTTTCGTGAGTAATTTATTTAACACCTTTATGTCGTTCCCCTGTTTCCGCCTTTGTTGGCTTACTTCCTCCTTCTCGTCTTCGGTAGCTTTTTCACTTATTGAATACTGTCGATAAACCAATGCTGCTACAACAGCCTGCAAAGTGAACGCTGCATCGTCTGCATAGACAATTCTATACTTGTAAGGGACGAGCACCGCTTTTTCGGAGTTGAATGCATCTCCAAAGGTCGATTCTCCAGAATTTGTCCCTATTCCGGATTTCAATTTGGGCTTTGAAACAACAGGTTTATAAGTCGATTTCAACGAGTTCAATTTTATTTCTTCAGTTATACCCCTACCCTCGAAATCTAATTCAAGAACAATAGAAGTATAAAAATCACTGAGAATGCAGCAATTGGTGCCGGTAGCCACTAAATACTTGGTAACTTCCGCAATCAAGCCGCAAAACCTCGCTCTCTTTGCGATGTCTCCGTCATCTTCATTATGAACATCAATTAATTCATCTTTGTCGAATTTGATGTATTCGTGGAGGCCATCTTTTTTCATCTCCACAATGAATAATGGGGTATCTGAGTTAGTATTCAAGTAGGTGATGTCTGGCATTACTTTGAATCCCTTGTACCGCGTAGCTTTGTTACCCTTCATTTTGATTCCATAAAGTTCCATGTACTTTGAGACTGGCTCAGTTATTTTCCGAAAGACGTCTAGTCTTGAAAATTCATCGTGATCCAACTCCATCGGATTATCCACAAGATGAATATTTATGAGACTCTGAATAACCTCGAGCTTAGTATAGGCCCTATGTTGGAGCTGTTCTTCTTTGTTGAGGTTAGATCTTCTCAACCTTACACCAACTTTCAATTTCTGGATTTCTTCATCGGTGAAGTTGGCCGTTTCAAAGTCAACGTTGTTGAGTTTTTCTCTGTCTTCCGTGCTAAAGATGGGGTCGGTCAAATCCACACAATCTCTCCTGAGAAATTTCCGAGCTAACGAGTCACGGGTATCCGTGATTCTTGTAGTCAATTCTATTAAAGCACCGTCAAGAAAGTCAAACTTTTCCTGCAACCATCTGTCGTCGATTCTTGAGGTCCAGACAGGCTCTGAACGACGTAAAATTACATCTAGGGCAGTTTTAGAGCCGGTTGGAGGGTTTGAATGTAGAGCAGCTTTTGTCAGTGAAACAAGCTTTGTGGTTGAATCAATCGTCTTAGGTAAGCTATAATATAACCGGTGTTGATACTGTAAGATATCGTAGTTTTTTCCCCACGAAAGACAGTCTGAAATGTCATGAAGTTCTCCGCTATCCGGGATACTTGAGTGGTTAGGCTTGGAGACCTCAGGTTTGGATTCGAACGGTCCGTCTTTGAGGATCAATCCTTTAGATGCAGTCAACTGCTCCTTGAGGTCCGACACTGAATAATCGACGACAGGTAGCAGCATATACGATTTTGTAACCTTGATAGATCCTTTACAATAATTAACATCGGTGCGACGCCTCTTGTGGTGGTTTCGGTGGTTGCTTCATTCTCGTAACGTTAACGTAGTTGTGCATTAATATGCATTAATATGCATTTGTGAAACATATATGAAATTACTGCGCAATATGCATGTACCCATTTATGAAACAAATATGAAACACTTTTGAAACTTAATTGAAACATTTAATCATCCGTGCCCGCCATATGATCTCTTTGAAAACTCCATAACCGAAAAACTGACCCTAAATCAAGCACACCATGCTTTGCGTCGATAAAATCCCGAGAGCAATTAGGTGTGGTACTCTTTATATAGTCAGTTTCTAGGAGGTTATACATATGCTGCCATGAGATGCTGATGCTCTAGAAGTATTACTCGACAGAGTAAAGTGAGCGTCATAATAGGGAGCTTCACAGCAGCTATCAATCGTGTCAAAACAGCAGAAATCAAATTACGTCCTAGGAAGTCAGCAAGAATTGGTGTGTTCAGAGATGCTTTTTTCGCTGCTAGATTTCTTAGCTAGTTAAAGAGTATGAGCTCGTCACAATTCAAACGATCTACCACTACTGTTCCTGATATACAATCTATGCTGGTGAGGATGCCTAGACATGAAACTCAAGACGTGTATTTACCTATAATGCTTTGGAATGACAGTGAGTGGGATCCGAGCTAGATCCCTGTTGGATATAGAAATGTGGGCAGCCTTTCAAGCAAGCTACGTTAGACTCTTTTCTTCTTCTTATTCAAAAGCCCCTGCTGGATTTTGGTGAACTCATCTTCATTGATGCCCAGCCTCTTTTTCCCCTTCTTGTCTGCATACTTCGATTCTAGGTTATTGATCAAATCATCCAAACGACTCTTCTGTCTTGACTGGATGATGGACTTTAAATCGTTAGTTTGGTACTTATTCTTGATCATTTTCTCTAGTTGTTCAGCTTCCTTGGCTTCCTTGGCAAGCTTTTTCAACTTGCTCTTCACCTTGGTCTTTCTTGACTTTTTGTACTTTTCCCAAGACTTGATGCAGCTTTTGGTGAATTCGTGGGGCAACTTGGCCACCAAATTCTCGATGATGTCGTACACCCTCTCTTCCTGAACTTCATCGAATTCCAAATGAGGAATTACCTCAAACAATTTCAAGAAATCTCCATCAAAATATACAAAGTTCTGGAAAATATCGTCCTTCTCTTCTTCACTACCTTGATATTTGAGCTTATCTTCCTCGATCATTTCAATGGTTATTTTTTCATTCAAGGAGTCAAAATAGTCTCTCCAGTTGAAACTGCTATCATGGTCGACTTCCTCCAATGAACCTGTGGAGTCATATCGGCTCCTTCTGTTAGGATCTGACAAAACACTGTAAGCAAATTGTATTTTAGGAAACAAATCATTAGACAGCGATTGCTGTAATTGTTGAATTTTGTCAGGATGGTGCTTCAAGCTGAGCTTCTTGTACGCCTTCTTGATATCAACAGGGTTGGCTTTGTTGTCCACGCCCAACACCTCGTAGGGATCGATATCGGGATAAGGAATCGCCATAGATTAGGGATAATGTTGTAAACGGAGAAGTTTCTTCGCACTGAATATTTGATCTCTAAAGAAGAATGCTACAAGCTAAAACTAGAACTAGAGCCACCACCAAGGAACCATTGCTGCAAGTTCAAAGTGGAGGAGCATAGCTCTCTCAATTTAATAGTTTTGTGTCGAAATTACGCATGCATCAGCCAAACTGACGCCGTAAATTGAAACTATGAACTGTAACCCAATTCTAATAACGATTCCTTGATAGCAGGAAATAAAAGATCCAAGTGCCCTTGATAGACTGAGTGACTCATATGGCCAACCCTGAAGTATTTTCCTGGTAATGCTTTGTGAATACCACCGGCAACAGTGAATCCTTTAGCAGCCAATTTTCCCAATAAGTCGGGACCATTGATGGATTCAGGAAAGTAAACTGCAGTTAATCCGTGAGCAGCAACGTCACGGTTCACTGGTAAGATTTTCAACCCGAGTTCGTTCAATTCATTCTTGAATTTATCGCTGACTTCGGCGTGTTTGGCGATTCTTTGATCCAAAGGTTCGGATAAAATCTGGTCCAAACCAACTTTCAAAGCCGTGACAGTCTGGACAGCAGGAGTAGCGAAATATGCACCTGATCCACTTTCATATGCCTTCATGATGGGAGTCCATCTCTTCAACGACGCAAAAAAGGAAGTGTCTTTAGCTCTTCCCAAGGCTTTACTGATGGCTCTCTCACTGGCAAATGAGATTGACAATCCTGCGGGAACTCCGATGGCCTTCTGAGAGGCCGTCAATACATAGTCAAGATTCCAGGCGTCAAATTCCAACTTTTCCACTCCTACAGAACAAACGCCGTCAACTATGACAAGGGTTTCTGGGGAAACCTTCTGCGCCAACGCACTGATAGCTTCAACATCACTAACAACAGATGTAGAAGTGTCTACATGGGTAATTGTCAAAGCAGCGTAGTTGCCTGACTTCAATTTAGCCTCGACCTTGTCCAATGGAACCACATCACCAACTTCGGCAGTCAACACATCAACTTCGACATCGTAAACTTTCAAACATTCAGCAAAGGAATCTGAGAAAAACCCCGTGGATAACACCAAGACTTTGTCTCCAGGATTGACAAAGTTGGTGGCGACAATATCCCACCCCAAGGTACCGGATCCAGATAAAACAAATGGCTGAGCATTGGCATTGGTGGATTTGAACAACTTCCTTAAGTTCACCAACACCGACTGGAAGGTCTGGATGAACTCTGGGGAAGTATGGGCCTGACTGGGGGTAGCCATGGCGTACAAAACTTCATCGGAAAACTCAATTGGTCCTGGAATCAACGTCAATTTGTGTTCAGGTTGCTTATATGGAACGGACGACATTTTCACAATTGGCACAAATGGGGTAATGCTTGGGAGTCTATATGTAACTGGTCTAAATGAGTTTGCTCTTACTGTTCTGAGCATACAATTCCTTCAGCAATGATTAAACTCGGACACTTTTTCAAATCGAGGATTTCTGGGGTTGATTCGCATTCCCAAAAGGGTAAAAAAGTCCCGCTAACCTGTCAAGAGCTGGATTGACGTAAATGGCAAGAGGTGGGGAGGCCGATTCGGCAGAGAAGGCAGGGTGTAGAGAACGGGAAGGTGCTTCGGTATGAGATTTTGGGAGGACGACGGCAATGTTCAAGATATTCGGGTATAACCTCTCGCATTTGACCGAGAAGACAGAACCACAGGTTTTTGGTACTTTCCTATATTAATACTATACTTATCTCTCTTTTCCACTCATGTGTGATTATCTTAGACGTATACAGTTCATATTTTACACAATTTAGGCAGTCTCTCGTGTTGAAAGTTTTGCAAGATTCACAGAACTTCGTATTTTTAACAGAAAGGAATACATTAGTCTACTCTAACAATAAATTTCTGGCCACTATTCTTTCCAGCGACCAATGCCTTCATCTCATTATCAATAGAGTCCCATCCATGACTGACTATCAAGCTAGCCGTTCGAATTGAACCCAAATATGGTACCAAATGATCCCAGAATTTGCGGTATTCTTCCACCAACTCAGGAGTTGTCTTTGAATCGTAAAAATCATCACCCAAGGCGTTGTAGCTGATAGACCTATAGAACCGAACCTCTCTTGTTTTGTCATAGTCCAAGCTGTCTGGGCTCAAATAAACGATATTATCGATGGCTACGGTATCGGATCCAATGGTTGCGTCGTAGGTATTCTGCCACGAGTGTCCCAAACCAACGCAATCTAAAGCAAACCTGAGCTTTCCTTGAGTGTATTTCCTAATCTGCAGTGCTACGTCGCTGTCATAATGATTAAACACCTTCTCAGCACCCAAACTTTCTAAAAACTCGAAGTTGGCAGGAGACCCCGTGGTAATGACTTTAAACCCGTACACAAGTTTGGCTATCTGGATAGCAATTACCCCGGTGGCAGTAGACCCGCTGTATACGAGGAAATAGTCGTTTTGATTATCCTCCTTGTTCAAGCTAGGTTTTAAAGAACTGCCAAATGACACCGCACAGGTCCCGAGAGCCAACGGGACTGACGACAAGTGTTCAAAGCTGTTCAATGTACTGGAGGCATTCACACCAAGGGGTAATTTATCCGAATTAAATCCCTGGGAGGATACTTTGAATGAGGAATATGGATCACAAACTATAAACTCAGCAAAACGCCCTCTAACCCTGTCAATAGAGCCATGGTCCCACGAAGCGATAATATCGCCACTTCTAAACCCTTTGACGTTGTCTCCTACGTCAACTACCACTCCACTGGCGTCGGCTCCCACTACATTGCCAATGAATTCACGATTACGTGAGTGCTTGAAATCAGTTAAATTCAAGGCAATGGCTTTGGTTCTAACTAGAATCTGATTTTTACTGATCGAAGGAATGGGAAGCTCAATGACTTCGAACACTCCTGGTCCCCCTGATACGACAGCTCTCATAATTAGGTTTGAGAGACTCGCAGAAGAAAACAGGTCTAAATAGTTTCTTAGAGGGGCTTTTCACAGGTAAATTGGGGTGTATTACTAAGGATCGGTTGAAGAGATTAAGAGGGAAAAGAAGACAGTCGGAGGTAAAGCACGCACTTAAATTGTATTAATAATCGAGGCTTGCGGTCGTTGTAGAGTTTCCAAGATAGTGTTGCAGCTAAGAAGAGAAAGGGGTTTTTGACACAGTCTTCGAGTCACGGCGTTGAATCTTACGATGGCAGTTGGTGAAAGATATTATGACTGCTCTGTAACAATGGGAGTTTAAAGCATGAAGTCTTGTAATTGCATTCATTTCGGGAAATCCATCTTAGGACAGGCTGAGAGAACTCCGAAATTTAGAAACATGAAGGGACAGTACTGCTCCGTGGTGTCTTGGACGTCAAATACTTCTTCATACTGTCAGATACTCTTGTATCTCTCATTAGTCCCCAAGCAAATTCATACAGCGTAGTACTAGATAACTCCGAAATTTTGAAACATGAAGAGACAATATTGCTCCGTGGTGTCTCGGACATCAAATACGTCTTCATACTGTCAGATACTAGTCCCCAAGCAAGGTCATACAGCGTAGTATACTTCCTTTGGTATGGAAGTTCGACTCTTTCCCTTTGACAGTGCCTCTAAGGTTTTGAATTGCCAATCTTCATATAATTCCCTTCACTCTCCAACTGTCTCCAGTGACCCCATATCTACTCGCTGCTCGGTATTACCTCCTGGTACCAGTGATCTCTCTTCCTGTCCTACGCACTTTGGCTGCAAAATTAAATTCTTTGTGGATCATAACACAAATTATGGAGTCAGCGCTTATCATTGGGGAAACAAGCACCTTAGTGTATTTATCCTACGCCCTTAGTAAGCTATCGTGGAGGGTCACTACCCTTAACACTGACGATGCCAAAAAATTGCTGGGAAATTGGAAAATTGACTTGAAAGACAACCCTGTCAATTTTACCACTAATGCCGCCAACAATATCGATAAGTTAGACGGAACTTATAATGTCGTTGTTATGACGGAAACGTTCCATGAGGTGTTGGTGAAAAGGATCTCCAAATTCAAGTCTTTAATTGACGACAAAACAATCATTTTACTTGATTGTGCCCAAGATCCCTGGTTGTATGAAAAGATCAATCAATTACTTCCTGGTATTGTTCTTGCCGTCTACTGTGATGTAGAATGTAGAAGATTAACCCTGAAAACCAACCATTTCACCTTGGTTGTTCCGGAAACCTGGAATTTGGTGATTGGGCCAGTATCCAATGTCAACCTCAAGCCAGGAGTTGATTTGGTATTAGAATTCACTAACCAAGGAGTGATCTTTCGGAAATTACAACAGGCAATAAAAACCGATAATGGCAACTTGATTTCGTTGTCTTCCAATTCATATAGATACCTTGGTAAGATCGTATGGAAGAATGTACTCAAACTAGTGTGTATCCACTCATTGTCCATCGTGGTTGAGCAGCACGATATCCTCAAGTTAACCCAGGATACTGGCATTAGTCTAATAATGAAAGGATTGTTCCATGAAATATTATCCATCAGTTCAGCCCTGCAAGTGACTTATTTGCCCCAACCCAATTCTGAGGAGGCCACTAAATTGCTTCAAGTACTAATATTGACCGAAGGTAATGCCAACTTGAAACTCCGGTCGGTTCTTAACTATGACTTCAACTCTATGGATGCCAATCTTATGTATTACAATTTCATAAATGGGTTTGAGTTGACAATAACCAACTTGCTCCATGAATTATTGACATTATCTTCGGCACACAAGTTATCGTCACCATACTTAGAATCCATCACTTGCTTCATAAACCAACTAATTGTCGCTCGGAATACCTCCAAGATATTTCAATCGAAGAAATCATTATTGAACTTTGATGTCATTAATGGTATCCCTCCAGAGAGAAACATGATGAACTACCCTCCATTCAACCCATTGCCGTTGCCAACTCCTGTTGCACAAGTGGTCACCGATCCCACCATAGTTATGATGGTTCAGAACAATGATGATAATTCGTCAATCGTTTCGATAGACCCTTTGGTGAAGGAAGTATACGAGGAGACGTTTTATGATGCACGTCCACCCCCAGCTTTGAGCCAGGTAACTCCAGCCGTCCGTAGTGGAATGAGGAATCCAGGCACCGTCATTGATGCAAGCAGCTTCCAGTCCTATAACCATCCCAATCTTCAACCCTTTCATCCCCAATCATACGCCCATCCTGACCTGCAAGCACATCACCAACCCGGGGTTGTTCCTCCAAGCTCAGGTCCTCTACCACCAGCCCCGCTATATCCTTATCCACAAGGATTTTCCCCTAATTACTACAACAGCGCACAAGTTTTCGCCTTACCTTATCAACAGGCGGCTCCGTTTCAGAAGAATCGATCATATCATCATTTACACCTGATTGACCGGTCATCAAGTTCCCAACTATTACGACAATACCATAGTGATCTCATGGAATCAATAAAATTCGATTCATCCTTGGACCAGCTGTCAGCCAGTAGATATGGCAAGTACGATACTACGACGTTCTTGCTAAATAGTGCCAATAACAGCAGAAGTAGCAAAGAAAGTAAAGATAACAGCTTAAAGAAATGAGATTAATCACTTTTATTCATCGCGGTGATAATTACGTCCGATGGATCTTAAACAAATAGAGGCTAAGGAGAAAGAGGTGTACTTGGAGAAAGTGACGGAGTTGAGCAGTAAAATAGGGAGTCCGGGCACCAATTCCACCCCAATAATAATCAATAAAAACGATTCGATGACCTCCAGAATTGACGAAATCATCGGCATAATTAACGACGGGAAGAGCGTATTGGTTTCAGGTAAAGGGGTGATTGTGAACAAATTAATAGGGATAACAGAAATAGTCAAGACCAAGGTATCTGTGCAACAGTATAACAAGTTGATAAGGCAGAAATCGGCATATCACCCCAAACAAAAAAGAATAATAACGAAAGGAATAGAGACGCAATCGTTTATGGTACCGATAATGTTGATTTACTTGGTGCCGGCAACCATTTCGCTAGAACTTGATTGGACGAAGCAGTAGATCAGAGAAGAAACGAATCATGCAAGAGCCTAAAGTATAAAAATACAATGTATGAGGTATAAACTATAAGTAATTTATAAATAAAAGGTTTAATCTATGATTTTAATCACATTATACTTCATTGTTCTTTTCACCACCATTGGGCTTATTGAAACTAGAAGTCTTGGAGTCAGTATCGGAAAACTTGGGCTCGACATCTTCCCCATATATACCCAACTCTCTTCCAAGATTATCAATTTCCTCGTTGCTTAATTTTGGCATGGTTGCAGCCACTCTCCATGGTTGTCTCTTTTCAACGTAAGCCTTTGCAAAGACAATGTCAATCTCTTCTAATTGTCTTCCGGCAGTTTCTGGGTAGAAGAAGAAAATCACTGGTACGAACAAAAAGTTCATAACAGCAAAGAACAAATAACAACCCCAGCTAGTGGTTTCGATGAAAACAGGAGTAAACATCACCACAGCGAAGTTACACAACCAGTTAGTACATGTGGAAACCGCCGAAGCCACCGCTCTTGTCTTCAACGGATTGATCTCTGGAGGATATATCCATGGCAATGGTAAAAGGGTGAAAGCAAAAAACACGATAAACGCAAAAAGACCCACGGCAGCACCAATACTGTTTGATTTGGTAGGATTGATTAAGCAGGCAAAGGCAATCAAGAAAGAAGTCCCTTGTCCAATTGAACCAATGAAATACAAATTTCTTCTGCCCAAAGTGTCAATAAGGAAAAATGATGGGATTGTAGAAAGGGCATAAACAGTAGCAAAGACACCCCCCAAAATTAAAGCCATTCTTCTTGATAACCCGATACTTTCTTCAAACAACACAGTAGAATAGTAAATAGCAGCATTACATCCCCCAAACTGCTGCCAGAATTGACCTGCAGCACCCAATAACATTCTTTGGAAGTGTTGGGACTTGCCTCCGGTAAGTAATTCCCTGAATCCAGCCTGGTTCTGGTCGAACTTCTTGACGGCATCAGCGATCATCGTTTGTTCTGATAAAATCAAGTCGGAATCTGGAGGAAGATCATTCAATTTACCCAAAATGATTCTTGCTTCCTCGTTCCTACTCTTGGAAATTAACCATCTAGGAGATTCTGGCAACACAATGATAGCAAAGAATAAAATAATGGAGAAAAACACCTGGAATCCCACGGGGAATCTCCATTGGGCAGAATTCAGGATATAACTAAAACCAAAATCAATCCAGTAAGCAATAAACGTACCAACGGCGATCATAGACCCTTCTAAGTTGACCAACCTACCTCTATTTTCAGCTCTAGACATCTCTGATTGCCACACTGGCACTGTGGCAGTGTTCAACCCATTACCTAAACCGGTGATAACTCTTCCGACAATAAACTGTCCCAAGGCCCATTTCTCCCTGAACGACACCGTGGAAATAATGGCCCCCACGGTGATGATGATCGAACCAGCGACGATCATGGGCCGTCTCCCATAGTGGTCACCCCTGAACAACACAAACATAGCACCAAAAAAACAACCCAACTCAAACGCAGCGGTGACCCCACCTTGATTAACCTTGTTCCCATCGGTGGCCGGGAAGGCGTAGTTGAACTCGGGACCGGTGATCAACCCCGACATCAAACCCTGGTCGTAACCAAAGAATGAAAACGCAGTTACAGCCGTAGCAGTCACTGCCACCCTTAGCTTTCTCCCTGACAATCCATAGGTATTAGTCCTAGAAGTTATAGAAAATTTCATTTTAGCAAATCCTACGATGAAATCCTGGGGGATTTATAGTTTACGGAGAATTATAGGTTGAAATGCCATGAAAAAACCCATCTTCCATAACAATTGACTAATCACCACCTCGAGACAGCAGTTCCAAGTCATTATAGCCCTCGAAACTCCCTCAAGAGACACAAATCATGATGTAAAGACACTTTCGTTATGAACATCGGGCATTACCCACCCTCGGATCTCCCCTGACGGTTTTCATCGTCAACTGTGCCTCTTATTTCGACATTGGGGTAAATTTGCCTCAGCCTTACGTTTTACTGTCGATGGTTTAGCTTCGGTGATGTGGCAAAATCGTGGCTTTTGTTCGACGCCTGTAGTCGGCAACTACTTCCAATAACAGTTGACGGCTACTGTCAAGTGTATTCCGGTGGAAGATCGGCTTGAACGACAGGCAAACCTCCGACAAGAACTGTCGACAAGAATTTGGCAAGAAATTTCGATGCGTCAATGGGTTGGGGCAACAAAGCCGTGTAGCCCACGGCAGCATATGCAACGAGGGTGGGATACCAAGACATGCCAATGTAACACCAAGAAATTGCTGGTGAAATTCCGGGGTCCCTCCGGGAAATCCTCCACTATAGGAAGTATTGTTTCGGGTTAGCGTAGAAGTGTGTCTCTGGCGCCGACAATGTCGATTGTGTTGGAGGTGTATATGATGAAGGACGTGTAGAAGGACGTGGTGTAGAAGGACGAAGACGATAAATCTACAACAAATGGACAAAATGAGTAAATGTTAATTACTACTTCAGTGTTGCAGTCTTTAGATTCAGGAGATTACGTTTTTTAGGAGATTTTAGATTTAGGAAATTACGTTTTTAAGAGAGATAACGTTTTTAAGAGATTTTAGATTTAGAGATCATGCTATTGCAGCTTCTGGAGAATGAGTCAATTCGGCAACCACTGCTTGAAGCAACGTCAAACAAATTATTGTCGTCTGGGTGTGGAGAGCAAGCGTGTATCAGAATGGTGATCAGACCGCTACATTGGATATCAATAGACTGAGTGATTAGGGGGCTTTTCAGAGTGGGCAGAACGACGAAAGAATGAACACGACGAAAGGAACCAACAGAATGACGAGATAAATCAACAGAATGACGAAATGAATCAACAGAAAGACGAGATTAATGAGCAGAACGACGAAAGAAATGAGTAGAAAGACGAAATAAATGAGTAGAACGACGAAAGGAACCAACAGAATGACGAGATAAATCAACAGAATGACGAAAGAAAAGAGCAGAACGACGAGATTAATGAACACGACGAAATAAATCAACAGAACGACGAGAAAATTGAGTAGAACGACGAAAGAAATCAACAGAACGACGAAAGACAGTAATATCGTGGTGTTGGGGCGACGTTGTATTTCTGGATCTTATTTCACCAAAACTGACTTCTTTTGCTCTACCAGTCATTGATATTACTTGCCTTGTCAATTTTCTTTGGGACTCCAGGTCGAAATGACCGCAGTTACACACAAGTTGTTCTACTAGTAGCAATGACACCATTTATAATTGCACCCATCATTCATTCAAGTTGCGTGGCAATCACATTGGCTTTTTGCCTGATATTAGGTTTAGGGAATTATTCATCAGTCGTGCTTCGTTTTCAAGAGATGGAAGATTCTTAAGTGGCTGTGGATCCGGCCAAATCTCTGCATGACCGAAATCAATCAAGTGAACCTTCCTGTCATTGATGACAATGTTTCTTGGGTCAATATCACGGTGACATATTCCTAACATTCCTAGTTCTTTTACAAGGTTCCTTCCTTGTTCGAAAAACAGTTGCTCAAACCCCAGTTGATGTTCAATATACGTCGTTGCGATGTACCATCCGCTGAATATGTTACCATAATCAGGACGAGTTAGTTGAATTTTCCCGAAGCGGATTAGTTGGGGAACTTGCAAGGGTGGTTTGGAATTGGACATCATATTGTAGACTTCAAATTCCCGTATGTATCTTTGGACGAAGTCACTTTGAAATTGTTTCCACGAGTCTAATAGATCTTCATCCCGATACTTTTCATAATAGTGCCTCATGGCGTTCACGTCATACACTTTGAGTGCTATTGGGTTGTCACCAATGTCCTCCAATTCCTCATTGGCTAGAAACCTGAAATCGTCGGAGTTTATTCTGACAACTTGGGCTACGTGATCAGACCCCAATTGCAATTCGGAAAATATGGTCTCATCTGCTACATCGCCCCTATTGACATGTAGGAATTTGTCATGACCAAAGAAGCCAGGGACAGCCAATTTAAAAACTTCATCACTAATTGTGCTTAATCTGGCCTTGGTTTCCAACGACATTTCCTTGTTGGTCTTCATAACTAGCCTCGAGAATAACTGACTATTTTGGAATTGTTGCTGGGGATCCCTGGTTAGCTGGTAGTAGGAGATCGCAGCCATTGCGGCGCCCATGGTGAGCTTTGTATCATCTAATTTGATGGTCCTATGCTTTAGCGGTACCTCGACCAGAGGATATTCTACTTTCTTTGGATTTTCATTTGGTTCAATTCCAGAGTGATTCCCCGGGTTTCTTTCTGCAGGGTGATTTTGTTCTGGTGGATCAGTAGTTGGAGTGGTAGTCAAACCAGCGACATCACTGTCGTTGCTCTCAGCAATAGCATCAGCCAATGAGTTGATTTTTTCTGCATCCAACATAAATATCTTCATTACCTTGAAATCTGTCAACACAAAGGTATCCAATTGGTGGCTTAACATACTTCGAAAGCATTGCTTCAATATCCGATTGAAATCAGGATCTGTTTCATCAAATCTTTTCACTTCGATGCCAAGTTTTACCTCGTCATTTTGGTATAAGGTGATATCCGGCCATACCTTTGGTCTAACTGTGGTATGAGCCGAAACTCTATCTGAATCATTTGTTGTTGTATATGCTGCCGAGGTTGGTCGACAGGCCGGATTATTCACGTCAAAGTTTAGTCCCCTGAGGAAGTTTACAGTTGGGTCAAAAATGAAGTTTCTAAAGTTGTCCTTGATGAATCTTTCCAACGGCATCCTCACTGCTCTTATGGGATCCACCCATAAAGCACGTAAATGCTCGACAAAGGTTTCATCAATATCAACGGCATCTAGCTTCTGATTCATTTCTAGAAAGATTTGTTCGAAAAACGAATCACTGATTTCGGTGTATTTGGGACATAATTCACAGAAATCATTCAATGCATTGCTATCGGTTGCACGAAGTTCCTGATCTTCAGCAGGTATTCTCAGTAGAGACTTCATGGGCAAGGTAAACATCACAGCATAGGACCTCAAAAACGATTCTATGTCCTCCACAGAGCCAAAATAGTGTTGTCCAAAATACCGGTGTTGTCTTAGCAACACATCAGAAAGGGGTTGCGGGTGACCATAATGGTAGCTTCCTATAACAATCCAGATAATTAAATTGACATGAAAATTCGTATCCCGCTGCATTTTGGAGGATAAATTTTTCCATTCTTTGCAAATGGGATTGTTAAGTTCAAATGGACTTCCGTTAATTATATCTTGGATGAGTTTCCTTTTCAATTTAACAATATCTGGTTCTTGACCTTCTGACATTTTCTAAATTTCAAATGTCGATGTCAATGGAGTTTTTGTGGCAGACTCTCATGTTACCTACCGCAAGTGGATGCAACGTGCCTCAAAATATCCAGCATAGGATTATATAACTATAGCGGGACGAGGCTTCAGAAGTTGCTCCAGGGTAAGAATAACAGAAGGGAGATTCCAAATGTGGCAGCTACGAATTGCGGTGGACCCAGGTTCACAGTAATGGCAACGAATCGTCTTGTGTCGAACTCACCGTCGTCACAGTTGTCAGAAGGGTGTGAATGGTGACAAGTACTTGAATTCAGAGGTATCATAGTGAACATAGGTAATTATATGTTTAACATGCACCCAAATACAATTATCGTCTAAATTTATAAGTAGTCTTCAAAACCTGATCAGTGGATCTTGGTAAACATCTCTAAAACACATGAATAATGGCCCAATATCCCCAAAACTACAAAAATGTGCCATAAATTATGGCTAGAAAACATATAGTCAATCCACCAGAGAGAGGAAAAGTCTCTATAGTAGTTTGTTAATCTGGGTTCACTAGGGAAATGCTTATTAATGATTTCGTTGAATTTCCTGCTTTCCCACTCACTGGTGATTTCATCGTCGCCTTCAGGTTGTGGGTGATTTAGTATTTCGTGGGTTATTTCGTTTTCGATATCCTCGGCTTCTTCCTCACCACTTCTCTCAATATTGCCTGAAAGAATATCGTTGGTATTGTGCTCATGGTTACAGGTATCGTCTTCGTCAATAACTACATCATATCTCCATCTTTCCGGAATTAGACCCCCGTAAAACACAACTCCGATCCAGTACCACAAAAAACTCTTATAAAATAAAGGAGCGTAAAAGTTAAACATAGCGATAAAGCCCTCGTAAAATAACGTTGCAAACATTGTCCCCACCCCCATAGCTGCTAATCCCACAAAGTAGCCGATTCTGATCGACCGGCATTCCGGTCTATCGAAATACGGAGACCAATTGAATGCAAACCCACCCATGCCACATATTGAGGAAAAGGTGACAAATGAAGTCAACAACTTGGGGTAATTGTACAACGACACGTATTCCACCGCTATGATCGATGCCGTGATCAATATCGTGATCCCCGTGTAATCGATACAGGCGAAGTTGTATCGAGTGGACAATTCGGCAAAACACGAATAGGTATGCCAAATCGAACTACTCAATAGGCATGCTATTGCACAACATAAGAAAAAATACACCACCAAATTGTCTTTGAAAGTGTTCAGTTGATACGCTGGCGATGCCGGATAGTGATAAACCCACAAATACACCATGAGCACTACCCCAAGGATGTGGGACCAGATATTCATTGACTCGTTATGGTCAAAACGAAATATCGACTGCAACATTTTCGAATGGCTGAGGGAAAACCTATAGCCATTGATGATATAACGATTTTCTCTCCATCCTAGTGGGAGTTGATAGTAGTGAAGATGTTGATTTTCCCCAATTTTTAATGCCTTGTTGAAGTTGTAATACTTGAAGACATTGAATACCGAAACATCGGTGTTGAGGGGGTTTTGCATCTTTTTCTGGATCATATTGTCGATATGGATCAACTTTTCATCAAAATAGTTCAAGGTGGTAATGATTTTTTGACTTAGCATCTCCTTAGAATAATCAAACGAAAGGTCTGAGGGAATAAATGATTCGTTTGAACTGAACAAATAGTTATACTGATCGTCTAGCGTCTTGTACAAGTAGTCTAAATTCAGGATAGAGCTCTTGAGCACTGACTGCTTCACCACCTTTAATCTTTGATGGATCAAATCAAGCTTAGCAAAGTTCTTAAAACTCTGTAGACTGGCGCTACTGCTACTTCTTCTCGTTCTCGTGGTGGTTTCCGGTTGTTTTTGGAGGTCTCTTCCTTTCCCCTTCAAGTCTTCATCTTCAAGCTCCTGCAAGTTGTTAAATTTGAAATATTGCTCGAACCGATCTAGCCTTGATTCTATCGATGAAAGGAAAAGATCCAATTTCTCGATCAACAACTCTTCCGTGGACCCCGCGGTCCTTGTGGGATCGGGACTGCCCAATCTGCTTCTAAGCTCGGTACTTACTTCAGTCATGGTGATACTTTATTGCAATTATTTCTGCCCATAGAAAGTTTATTATTGTATTAGACCACAAGGTAAAGAAAATATTTGAAAAGTGCGACCGAGCTCGGCGAGCTTCGTGGTAAGTTCCCCCCATGATGGGGCGAGGTTTAGCACGAGGAAAATTAGAAGATGCAATTTATATTAAAGTTTAATATGCTCAAACTCCCATAATGGTTTGGTGATGGGATTGGAATGCTGAAACGTCGATACTAGTTGGTTATATCGCCTCTTGAATTCGTCTATTTGAAGAACTTGAATGTTATTCACCCCGAGTTCGTTGTATAGGTATTTCATTTCCACTTCATGAATGTCGGTGTGATTCTTGGTGAGGTAATATTCTATTAGAAGGTCGTGATTCTCTAGTAGCTTTAGTACTTCTATGTTGGTCATGTTTTCCGCCATTTCCCTGAGTATTTCATCGTCGACTGGTCCTGGGGATGTTTGTGTGGCGTCAGTGTATAAACGTTGGAGTAGGTCCTTTGCTACCCATAAGTTCAACTTCTCCACCATGAATTTCCCTTCTACTTTCTTTTCCTCTATGGTAGTTGACGGTATGTAGATAGGTACTCCGTTAACTGCTGAGTATCTCAATGACGAAATTTCAGTCAAATCGTAGACTTTATTCTGTTTGTTTCTGACTTTACCCTCCCCAGATGATAGTCCTGTGATTTCCATATAGAGTCCTGAGTCCACGTCGATGAACTTAGCATCGATGGTATTAGAATCACTATGGCGATCGTAAATGAAAGGATTCACATCTATGAAAAATCTCCCATATCCTTCGGAGGGATTCTCCACAACCAATGTTTGGTTACAGTTCACTAACTGTAACAAGTGTGATATTGGCATTTGCACTTCGAGGTGGTCCAAGTGCTGTAGTAAGCCATTTTGTCTCCAGGAAGCTAAAGTCTGACCCGATAACCATGCAATGAGCCCTTTGTTATGAATGAAATTACTCCAGTTTCTTATCAACCTGTCTAAGATGATATTCTGGCGTTGCTTCAAGTCATTGTCAGTATAGCCGTCCCTAGGATAATTCAAGGCGCCGTCAAAGAACCTCCAGTCATAATTCCACCCCCAGTCATTATCTTTATTATTGGGGTCGTCGATTTCAATAACAGGCAGTTTGAAGTAACGATAATCTGATTCTGGGGTTTTTGCAAATTCTTTTGAAATCGAAGCCGAATCAAGGCCAGAGTCAAAATCAAACTCTTTGGGGGCAAGGAACAAACCCTTGGGAGCCAATCTAGGAGTAGGGGAAACAACGTCCTGTAAATCGTTCAACTCACTGAGGTGGTTAACCAGGACGGCTTCTCCTTTGTCGTGAACGTATTGCTCCACTAATCCTGAAGTCAAAAGTCTCCTCTTGGCCCCAGTAGCAAATTCAAAACTACCACCATCAACCAAAATCATCACCTTTTCAGGATTGGCCATATTTGTCATGGCATAGGACTTGGCTTGCAACACTCTGTACTCATTAGTGGTTCTGTCGTCGTGGCTAGAATGGCCAAAAATGATGAAACCAGGCAACTGTTCCTTGGAAAACCCCCCAATCTCTCTCTGGTTATCACTGCAGAAGTACCCCACATCAGGGTTGTTATTGGTGTGTTTCCTAATGGTGTTACAGTTGATACGTTGGTCAAATGGTTTGGATAGCTGGCCATTGAGGATGGTTACATCGAGCCAATCGACCCAATGAAAGGGTAATTTCACATCCACCACTTCACTGCTATCTATCTTGCCTTGGACCCTTACTGGCGATGCCCTGGTGTAGTGGTCCTTGAGAGAATTCAAATATACACTCATAGTAAACCTCGGGTCATAATAAACTTCACTCTTTGTTAACCAACTGTCACCAGAAACATTCAAAAACCTCCCAAAATCCACGGGTGTATCCACTTCAGTCACTCTAGTGCTTGCCTGCCAAGTATGAGATATCTCCTCGAACTTCGCCTCCAACAAATCATCCAAAGCTACTTTCTCAGATAACTTGTTTGCATCGTAATCTAACTTCAAATGGAAAGCCTCTGTGGCTTGGTGCAATGTCTCGAGATTGTTGTATGCCCCTCCATTTCCCCTATAAAGTATCAACAGGATATTGGCCGCTATCGCTAGTACCACCAACACCCTGGCCACCTTGAGGGTTCTTCTCATGGTATTGTCTTCGTTTCACCTTCACTGGAATTTAGTCTCACGCGAGGATTTACTTCATCAAGATCAATGACGTGCGACATTGTAACTCCGCGCGACATTAGTTTTATCTCTAAGCCCTGGGGCTTATGGGGAGGGTCAGGGGAAGTCTTCGGGAAGCGAGAGAAGAAGCGAATTTATGAAGAACACAGAGATAAACTAGAAAAAATAGCAGTTTCGTCATTAAATACCGTCTAAAATTCGATTCAACTCCACCACAAGGTCACCATCGAATTTGTCTAACTCAGTAGTATCCACCACCATCTCATTGATCTTGTTGATCTCTCGTTGGAAATCGGCGTCTTTATTACTTAATTCCAAGTTGTAGTCTTCAAGATCTTCGTTGTACATACCGAACAGTTTATCGTTTTGATTCAACGACTGATGTAATTGATCCCAGTTTTGCTCTATTTTGTCTTTTGGTTGTGGTTTAGCCTTGTAATGGTCCTTAAACAACTTCCGCTTCATTAGTGTCTTGGAAATGACTTGTTGCAATTGGTCCTTCACTAGTTCTTTGTTTAACGGTGCACTGCAAGTTAATGATATTTTGACTTTATCCACGTCGGTGTACTTCAATCGTAATTTGACCAAGAAGTTTTCCATCCATTTTATGATGTTGTGGAACAACTTATCGTTATCGTGAATATACAAGTTGTGGACAAATCTCCAGAAAATAATGATATGATCGTCTAGCAATTTCATCAACTTGTTAAACACCTCAACTGAGCTTAAGTAGTACATTTCCTTTTCGTTTAGACTCACTAATAGTTCAATAAGTTCGTCATTGAATTTCTGGAACTCTTTAAAGAAAATATGGATCTTGCTTTTGCTCAATAGCTTCACCAACGGCTGATAAAAGATGATAAGGAAATTCTTTAACAATCTCGTTAACTCGGGCTCTTCCCAAAGACTCTTCAAGATCAATTTGTCATTCTGTCGAATCTTTAGCTGATACAACTGCTTTATATTTCCTGAGACATCCACGTCGTCTCTGGCCACTAGATACGACTGCTCGTGTTGGTTCAAATTATCTAAGCCTCCTAAGACCTCGTTTATGTTCTCATCGATATCCAAATCATTTTCGATTAGTTTATCATCCACAAAACTTTCTATAGCCTCTACAATATTAGGAAAATTGACTAGCTTTTGCTTTACTTCGTTGATTTCCACTTCATACCCATTCAAGTCGTCATCTAGAGCCATAATAAACAACATCGACATTAAACTTTTATTTGTACCTGGTATAGTCATCAAAAACAATCCGATCATCTTGCTTACCACACTCATAGGATTAGTGAATCTTAAAATATTATAGGCTATGGCATAAGGAAAAGACCGATGAATTTTCCTCACGTTGTTCAACATTTCATTAGAATTGTCCTGAGTCAAAAACACCTCGAATATAGTAGCTGATAATTCAATTTTACACCAGTCAATGAAAATGCTTAGCAAAGGAGATAGATCACTCAAGTCCTCTTTCGATCCAATCTCCTCGAATATCTTTGACAACGTTTGGGGGTTCTTGATCAATTCTAGCTTAAAATCGTCAAATCTTTCGGTAAAGTCTAACATGATTCTACTCAATTGCTTCTGAAATTCAAACTGAGTGGACATGATATGTTTTTCATGTTGCAATCTTTTTTCGTGGTCTTTTTCTTGTTTCTTGCTCAATGATTTGAAGGAATTGGAATTGATGAAACTTGTAAACTCATCTGATTCAACAATTTCAGTAAATTTGGTTAATTGAATCAAATATCCTCGTAAAGCTAACCTCAACTTCTCCTTTACCAACGATGTGGTGTCGTCTTTGAACTTTTCGGGCAATTTACTTGTCTCAATATTCATGACCCCAGGAAATTTCTGCTTCAAACTCACCTGCAAGCGCCTGAATTCCAGGTACGGTCTTGCAACGTAATGCTTTCCGTTCTTCTCATGAATTACCTGAATGACAAACTCATAGTGAGGCGTGGGTCTAGAGAAAAACCTGCTATTAGAGGCATTGATTGTGTTGACTGCCACGATATTGACGTTCAAGTTATTGGTGAATCTGATGTCATCTTCACTCTGGTGAACATCGTGAAGAATCGGTGATTGATAGGCTTTGATTTTGTCTAATTTTCCTACATCACTGGGCTTCAATCGATCCTGTTCAAGGTATTCAAGATCTTTATCAGTAACGATCATCGAGTTATAAAACAATAGTAGCCCACTGGCCAATTTCTTATTGACTTGCCTCCTTTTGGTGATATGCTCCTTCCTACTCTTGGAATTGGACAATTGTTTCGAATTGACACTTTCTACAAACGGTTGAACCGTGTCTTGCCAAAACATTAGCTGGTCTTTTTCGCTGTTATTGGTGATAAATGGGAACCGAGATACATAATTATCAAAGAAAAATCGAAGCAAAGGGAATGGTTTCATTTCCACTGAAGTTTCTCCCCTAAAAGGTTTCCCAAACATCTTCAAACTGTTTGGGTGGGCCAATAGTGCCAATTCCTTGTTTAGCCTCGCTTCCAACAAGTATTTTTTCAAGAAATGTTCCTCGGTAGGATTCAACTCCTCCAAAAACTCGTTATGGACCTCCACCATTGTGTTACTCCCTGATTTAGCCCTCTAGTAGTTAGGTTTTGTAACGAATAGTTGTGACCAAAAGTAGAATCATATTACAGCCCATAATGCGATACGACATCGCGACATTTGGCAGACATTCACCGCATCTCATCAGAAAATTTTTATTAGAAACTAATACTATGGGGACGGCTAAGAAGGAGAAACAAAGAAGAGTTAGACAGGGTGACGTTAGGGATGGGAACCTCCGAGTGAAGGGAGAGAATTTCTACCGTGATGCCAAAAAGGTGAAGCATTTGAACATGTATAAGAGTGGCAGAGCCATTCGTAATAAGAATGGTGAAATTGTGAAGGCGGCTGATTTACAAAGCACCGATGCTCCAATTGCCCGGGTTGATCCCAACCGAAGATGGTTCGGTAACACCCGAGTGATTGCCCAAGATGCTTTGACCCATTTCCGGAAGGCTATGGCTGACAAGAAGGATAATTCTTACCAGGTACTTTTGAGACGGAACAAGTTACCGATGTCATTATTGGATGAGAAGGATGAATCTGAGTCTCCTGTGGCGAAAATTATTGAAACTGAGTCCTACGACCTGGCCTTTGGTCCTAAACAACAACGGAAGAAGCCCAGAAGCTTACAGGTGTCTTCATTGGAAGAATTAGCCCAAGTAACCGAAACTGATGGTGTGCAGTACGATGAGAAACAAGAGTTGAATGCAACATTAGGGTTGATGGGTGGATCAATAATGGATCAGGATGGATTCACCCAAGAAGCCAAAGAAGCTATTTTCCATAAAGGTCAGTCGAAGAGAATTTGGAATGAGTTATATAAGGTTATTGATTCATCTGATGTGGTTATTCACGTATTGGATGCTAGAGATCCTTTGGGAACTCGTTGTGAATCGGTGGAAAAGTACATCAAAGACGAATGTCCTCACAAGCATTTGGTATATGTGTTAAACAAGTGTGATTTAGTCCCTACTTGGATAGCGGTATGTTATTTATTACTTACGATTATAGTTTCCGGGAGGTTTTAGTTAGACAAGCTCACCACAGTTCCAAAGCATAAGTCAGGGTGGTTCCTAATTGATTTATTCAATGCTTTCCTATGAAATTGCCTGTTACGTCTTTGGAAGATTAATGTTATTCCGCCCGTGTTCCTAAATTCTTCGGAGTTTAGAATGTTTGCCGTTCTGGTAATCGTTTTGTTCACATCTAGTCGATAGTCTTTATCGACTAACCTAGGATGATATCGGTGACTTCTTGAGTTGAAGCATTCTTTTCTCATAGAATGATTCGTAGTATAGATACCGACATTTCTCTCAACTTGTGGGTTGTCATGACTATCCCTTATCGGAAAACTAATCAACTATATGGTGCTTGTTACTAACATTTTTTAGGCTGCCTGGGTCAAACACTTGTCGAAAAACTACCCAACGTTGGCATTCCACGCATCAATTACCAATTCTTTTGGTAAGGGATCGTTAATTCAATTGTTGCGTCAGTTCTCTACCTTGCACAGTGATCGTAAGCAGATATCGGTAGGTTTCATTGGATATCCTAATACTGGTAAGTCATCCATTATTAATACTTTACGTCGGAAGAAGGTCTGTCAAGTTGCTCCAATTCCTGGGGAGACAAAGGTTTGGCAGTATATCACTTTAATGAAGAAGATCTTCTTAATTGACTGTCCCGGTATTGTACCACCATCGTCCAAAGATAGCAGCTCGGATATTCTATTCAGAGGTGTTGTAAGAGTGGAGCATGTCTCAAATCCGGAAATGTATATTCCAGATTTACTCAAGAAGTGTCAGAGAAAGCATTTGGAAAGAACTTACGAAGTAAAAGGATGGAAAATTTTTGAAGAAGATGAGTCACTTT
This sequence comes from Yamadazyma tumulicola, assembly GCA_030578535.1. Classification (NCBI taxonomy): domain Eukaryota; kingdom Fungi; phylum Ascomycota; class Pichiomycetes; order Serinales; family Debaryomycetaceae; genus Yamadazyma; species Yamadazyma tumulicola. The sequence continues at coordinate 18,404 of JAJMSJ010000015.1, read as the reverse complement.
TGGAAGAGGCTAGTACTGAGTTCATAGAATTGATAGCTAGAAAACATGGGAAATTATTAAAGGGGGGTGAGCCCGACGAGCACGGAATTGCTAAGTTAGTATTGAACGATTTCAACCGTGGAAAAATTCCTTGGTTTACTGCTCCTCCTCAAGATGAAGAAGTGAGAACTGGCGAAGATAAAAGAGCCTCGATCAAGCGAAAGAGAAATGAAAGGGAAACTAAAGCTGCAGAAGATGAAGTAGCGGGAGATATGGATTCATATAAGAAACAAAAGCTTGATGATAATGATGACGAGAATGAACCTGTAGAAACTGAAGAATGGGAAGGGATTAAAGATTAATATAGAGATTTCAATTGTACTTTTAGTTAATTTCTTAATTTGCATTTATATAATATACACCATGCATATTTCTATACAATAAATTGTAAATTCGTAAAATGGACATTTAAAGGGATTAAAAGGGTCTACCAAAATGAACAACTCCACTCTTAGCTGTAGTATTGGGTGTTGAAGGAGAAGTTGAAACATTTGCCTCACTACCGGAAGTGTTAGTGTTGCATGACAATCCCCAGATTAATCCTTTATAGTTATCAAACAATTGACTGTCAAACCCAGATTGCCTAAATAACTCTTTAAAGCATTCCATTATCAAATAAGCATGTAAGGTTGAAGTCATCTGTTGACTATTTAGTTGGTTGGTAGAATTATTGGTAAAGTATTGACGGATCATTGGAGATATGGGTAACAAATGTAATTCCTCGGCCAAATATTCAATTGATGGTTTATTTGCTGGTTTATCATCACTGGACTTACTCAATAACAGATTACCAATGACTTTCAAGTCCAAAAAGTTAGGGAAGTACTTCTTGATATACCACTGGAACTCTTCTTCGTTAAATGGTAAACTATCGTTCATCAATAAGCTGAGGAAAAACCCAGAATCATAACCCCCATGGTAACTGATCCAATTGATCGTATCATCCAATAATAACCCACTGTCGATGATCAATTCTGAAAATTGGAAATGATTGATTCCATCAGTCATATGTAATTGGAAATTTATTTGGGAACTTTGTGATAATAACGACAAGTGTTCCTCGTTATACATTTCGTTTTGAACATCAAAAGAGAAGTTGAACTGCCAAATGATTGAATTGCTGATCTCATTGTTCTTGTTGATCTTTACAACACATAATGATAATTGAATCAAATTCAACAAATCGGCATTAGATCTTAATGTTTGAAAATGATAATCCGATGACGATTTGAATGTTCCTACAGGTCTGGCAACGATACCAGGAATTTCCTGGTGTGTCGAAACATACACTGTTGTGGTCTTATCGTTGGCAAAGTTTCTTAAAAGGTTGAATTCTTGCTCTAAATTATTACTCCATACCTCTCTAACTATAGGCACTTGAGGAGGGGGCTGAGGAACGGCTACATGAGCAGCTTGAAGTTGCTGGAGTTGTTGAATAGGGTGTATTTGTCCAGGAACTTGTTGTTGATTTTGAAATTGAGGAAGTTGAGATTGGGCTTGTACCTGAGCTTGTTGTTGGACTTGTTGCTGTTGCTGTTGCTGTTGTTGCTGTTGCATTTGCTGCATTTGCTGCAATTGTTGAATATTTACCCCCTGGTTTGACTGGGAGCCAGTAGAATTTCCATTGGTACTGTTATTACCACCATTGATTACCGCCAATAATGGATTGGTACTGCCCGGTGTACCAATTTGTGGCTGCTGTTGTTGTTGTTGTTGCAAATGATGATTCAATATCTGCTGGCGTTGTTGTAACTGGTGCTGCTGCATCTGGATTTGGTTTACTTGGGGCGATTGTGAATTATTATTCATAATTGGTTGGCCCTGCCCCCTTTGATGCTGCAAATACTGAAACTGAGGAACATTCATTTTATCCGTTTTTGTCGAGATAATTTCCTCCTGATTTCACTTATCACAACTTCAACTTTATATCTTGGTGCTGTCTATTATTCTTTATTCCTACTGTCTATCACGACCTTTCAATACCTCATACAATTTCAATGTTAACTATCTGATTGATTCAAATTTTTCCAATGGAAGTTGATGTTCGCGAGAAGGTCGTGCGTGAGTCGATGAATCTTGCCTATTTAGGTAGTCTAGGAATTTGCACTGGGATATTTTTTTATTACACTACACAGATAATGTAAGGAAGAGACCTATAACTGTTCTCTGAAGTTTGTGGGCTCACGAGCAGAATTTTGCAAGAAATCGTGGTCTCCGATCTTCCTGGGTTTCACTAGCGTATGCAAAAGGAATCCTATACTCAAGACAAGACTTACTATGGCCACCACGATGTAAATTATACCAAGACTCATATTGCGGCCACCAAATATCGAGTTGGTGGTAATGACAATCGATTTGGTTCCGTCAAAGATCGACACGGGATAGTTCATATCGATTTCAATTTCGTAGGTTCCCGAAGACAACTCATCGTCTTTGTTGATACCATACAATTTATAGAATGATGAAAGCCCGGCTGTCCTCATCCAATTTTGTAGTAACTCCCAGTTTTGCAAATCAGGCAAATTTGATTCGTTGTAGCCCTGGGGAAACATTTTATACCAGTTTGGTGGAGGTACAATATCCTTTGGATTGTATTTGGTCTTTTTATACTTATGATGCACGTCTGACGACCACGATATACCCGATTGTGATAAAGCATAAGTTTCGTTGTTCTCCGAGCTCCGAGCATTCAATAATGTCAAATTCGAGATGGTGTCGTTGAAATATGAATTGGCAATCAAACCACAAGGATAGATGATTTTCCCATCCGAGTCAAACCTTAACGGTTTACAATCACTGGATAAATCGCCATCAGCAACCGCTATACCTTTCAATTGTTCAAGATCATAACTTGACACGTATTTACGATGATTTTGGAAAAAATTGGTCAAATGATAATATAAGTAAATGGGAGGTTTTATATCTTTGGGCAATGTAAACTGAATGTGACATGTGGTAATGTCATCGCCAAACTCATCGGTATGGGTTTGTGCTCTCCATTTGAACTGAGGATTCTTATTTTTAGAGTTAAAATGGTAATCAACATACTTCATCAGTACATCTTTGTAGGATTCCGAGACGTGGGACGCACAGTCACTATAGTCTAGACTCATTTGTTCCACTCTGGTGACTGTAAGCAAGATACCAATACCTAAAGGTGCAAAAATCACCGCCAATACAAATAAAAACGGAATCACTGATTTAGGAGTCATTATCGGTTGCCAGGCTTTCAATCGTTGTTGCCTGAACGCTGTGTTTGGGGGCTTACGGGACTTATGTATTTTGGATTTGGAATCATTGTCCTCGGTATCGCTATCGGAGTTCAGATCTCCTCTTCTTCTTCGAAAGAAGTTCATCGTTTCCTGTTAGTTAGGGCTGAGTTTCGCGATGTTTGAATTTTTGATTTTGTGTCATTTACGACGGAATCCACCCCGAGGCTACGTCTGGTATATCTCCGGATACTGCGGTAGTGAATGTAGAAATGGGCGAAGGTGTCTGATTATATCATGGCAAAAAAAGTTGAAGACCATCCTGTAAAAAAAAAAATTTGAACACGGCTGATTTAATTATATATTAATATTCCCCGTTGTATTTACTATCTAAGCTTTAGCCTTTTTGATTGGTTTTTTATCAGGTTTACGTTTGGGATCAATCTTATCCTTTTTGACGTCTCTCTTACCTAATTTTGATTCTCTAACTTCCAAAGAAATGACGGAATCTTTGATTTTGGTTTTAGCAGCATCTAAAGCTTTCTTTTGACCTTCTCTATTGAAGAAGTCAACTAAGGCAATATTAGCATTTTTCTTGAAGAATTTGATCTCTCCAAACTCTTTGGATAAATGATCTTTCAAGTCCTTTTCATTAACTTCTTCACAGCCACGAACGTAGATGGGAAACCAATCTTCCTTTTTGTATTTCCCATTAGGTAATGCAGTAGGTTGGACAATGACAGGAGGTTTAGCTTGAGGTTTGGTGATGGAGGGAGATCTGGCGACAGTAGGCGATTTGTCTTTTGCAGTCGCAGCCAATGCAGCCCATGATGATGGTTTAGTAGCGGAGGAGCTTGATGGAGAGTCTACAACTTGAGAACCATCGTCATTTTCAGGTTGTTCTTCTTGTTGAAGTTTTTGTTCGGTGGGTGATTCAGAATTTTCCTCTGAAGATTCTGTTTGTGCAGCTTCTACAGATGCAGGTTCCTCTGGTGTGGCTTCAGCGCCAACATCAGGAGAAGCTGAACTGTCATCGAGCTTGTCCTCAGAAGATTCAGGCTTTTCCTCAGCTGATTCAATTGGTTCTTCCTCCTTAGAGTCCCCTTGATCCTTAGCCCCATTGGTACCGGATGCAGGGACCTTTCCATCGCCATTTTGCTCAACCTTCTTTTCATTATTGGCCAACACGTCATGCTTATATTCGACATCAATATACCTCAAAATGTCATTGGCAATATCGAAAGTCGAATCGTTGATTCCACGACACAACACAAATGTTTGCACAAACTGATAGTATGGCGACCCATTTTTCGACCATTCTCCGTTAACCACAATCAAAAGATTGTCGTGCATGCTGATTTGAATATCGGCATCGATAATAATAATCTTATTCTTGGTATTATTCTTCAAGTCTTGACAAAGTGACTTGATTGCTTCAATTCCAGTAGCCTGTCTCAATACCTTGGATGACTCACCCAAGTCTCCATGAGAAATCGATGCCTCCGAATTGTATAATCTATACAAAGTGTCTATACTACTATTGTAACGTTCATAGTATGATTCGATGAATAACCATCCAATTGATTTGGCTCTTTCGCTAGTTAGTTTACCGTTTCTAACTACATCGGATGGTGCATGACCCCCATCATTGACTTCCGCTGTTGTGGTCATTTATACCCCCTTAAACCGGTATTAATCGTGTTAGGAAAGTTGCTGGTACAAAAATTTTTCAGTTTTGTTGATCTGAGGTGCACTACTGCGAATCGCAGTGTTACTCACACCATTTGTCTGGCCGTTATGAAAGATGATTAAGAGACGATACTAGAGCTCGGGGAAGGGCAAGAAGCGGTGAAATATTGCTTCACTATTGACATTAATCTAAGAATTCTCTTTGACGGCAAAGACCTGAAGGACGTACAGGTATTGGCAATGGTGAGACCCCCTATTGGCATTCCTTTAAAAGCTCTTCTAAAATCTTATTTTCAGTTTCACTCTTGTTACTAACCCCTTTAAAGTTCTTTATTCCCATTCTTCTCAACACTTCGATTGTTTTATCTCTGGGGAACCCCATATTTTCAAATTGGACGACGATTTCGTTATCAATTCCGTACAACGCCGAATCACTAACAGGGTCACTGCCACCCACCGCCTCACTGGCATACATTTTCGTCCAGTAAGCGGCAGTATCGCTGAACCCTTGTTTATCGCTCAAGTAGTGCTTGGCCACTTCGGCATCTTGAGGGTCGTTGGGCTCCGGTGACTGTAATAATGATTGTAACGAAATCAAAGACGACTTTAATGTCAAAATTGGAGTCCAGGCGTCCTTCAAAATGTCCAAGCAGATAGCTCCTGTGACTGATGAAATGTTGGGGTGATATATTTTCGTGATAAACTTCATCACTGGGGGTTTGAATGGATATTCATTTGGAATAGTAATATCTACTTGAAAATTTCCTCCCTCGTAGGGGGTTCCCGGTGGTCCTCGAAACACTCCTGTTAAATGAGTCAAATCAGTTTCATTGTTCAACTTCAAGTCGACCCCTGATTGTGTATCCTGCCGACACTCTTCTAATTCTTTGGCAATTCTTTTTACCCTTGACATTGATTATATATTTTTGTGGAACCAAAAATTCTCGAGATCCCCAGCGAGCAAGATCGATTTTCTCCCCATCTCAGGGCCAGAAGAGTCTGAGATACCAAAAATTAATGATACGATATATATAATCTACATGTAATATACAATGTCCTAGGACATACTAACTGGAGTTGACGTTATTGGATAATGAATCCAAAAGCAACTTTACCTCTGGTGGGGCGTTTCTAACAAATGGCAACTGGAAGAAATTGTAGTTTCCATTCTTGATCAATTCAGTAAATAAAATGGTCAACCCCCACTGATAAGGCTTTTGAACTATATGCCTTTCAATTAGAATTCTGGCAATAAGTTCCTGAATGGTAGACTTGGTTTCGTTGTTACTCCATGAAGTTTTCAAGTTGATGAAATGCAAGAATATTCCCAAAGTCCAATGGGTATGAACATTAGGGTACCTCAATTGGTTGGCCAAAGCATTGATCAAATGGTATTTAAATTCAGTGGATGCAAAATTCAATAAATCATAGAATACTGAAACGTGAGAATCCTTAGGATTGAAGCTATAATTGCCATTTGAGGTTTCTTCAATTTTTGACAACGTCACATATAATACAATAGCATTAATGGCATCAATATTGTAATTCACACTATTGAAGCCAAAACATTCCACTGTCTTAGGCGATGATAATTTCAATCCATTGTAGATGCTCTTTATGAGTCCGGGGGCAGGGATTCGTAAGTAATTATCAATAGGTTTTCTCAATCCCAATCTAGTCAAGTCATCACTAGGTTGGTAGTTGATGATTGGTATTGACTTGATGTGTTCCAATCTTTCCACTTTCAAACCAGGAGTGAAAGGATTCTCCAAAATAATTTTAGGGGGAGTTGCACTCAATATTATGTTTCTCAATTGGATATAATTCAATGGAATGATAGCTAACAACTGAATATAGTTCTCAGCTAAGAATGTAGGATAATCATGATACAATCCAACAAAAATTCGGTAGATAGCTTTGAAGAACGTAGCTATCAAATCATTGTTGATTTCTTCATCCTTAGAATATACCGCTTGAAACTTCAACAATGAAGCTAAAAGTTTGACTACTGTGCTATAACCTTTTCCTTCGGGTAATTCTAGTATCTTTGGCAAAAACATCCTATGACTGATTAAGGAAATCCATGCAAATGTGAACCCAGGTATAATAATTGGTTGTAATGAATTGAAAACGTCCCCAATAAAATTGTAGAATTCTACATCTAAATGTACTGTAGCCCTAGAATCCAATGTGGATTGGTCATTCCAGTAAGCTAATAATGAGGAGAAAACTCTAAAGTACGCCCTTTCATTCCAACCTCCATTGGGTAATTCATGATCATTAGTTAATGCCACCAATATTACCCCCATGATATTCTTTAAATATTCAGTGGTTGCTTCACTGTCTTCATTATCAAACATCAACAATATTTCAACTATCAATGAAGCTAAGGAATCCACACACAAAACACATTCATGCATTGTTTTGGCTTTGATCTCTTGTTCCGTAGGATAAGCTTTTACAGATATTTCTATAGCGGACTTGAAGAACAATCCAAATAACTCTGGATCAGTCAAGATACCATTGTTTCTTAAATTCCTGATGAACTCTTTCTTCAACTCATCAACATCATTGCCATGACTAACCAATTTGTACCATTCAGTGAAAATGTATCCTAATTGGGAGTACATGTCATCAAATTCATTATTGTCTTCTTTTAATGTTTCAAACAATTTATCACGGGCTTGTTTAGCTTCTTTGACTTCTACAATGGAGTCATCACCATTGAATTTCAGTAAGCAATCTAATGTTACGGCGAATTCACTCCTTGAGGCTACGGGTAGCTCAATAGTATCAGCAGCTGTTTCCTGTTTACTGAAAACCTTCAATAGTAAATCAGCTGCGAATTTAGCCAAAAGTGGATTAGATGTTTCTTTGATAAACTTTCCTAACGAATTATCCAACTTGACAGCTTCAACTAGTTGAACTTTCAACAACGAATACATAACCGGAACATTGAATTTCCTTTGATCAGTGGAGTGAACCAACCACCAAATAACATCCTTAGCTGTTGACGGAGAGAACTCACATAACTTATCCAACAAAAATACAAACACATCAGTGGATATTTGATTTTCATGATTTTGAGTAAATAAACAATTCACAACGTATTGAGCAACTTTCAATAAAAGCTCTGAATATTTCAGGGCATTGCTTTGTGCCAAACCCAAAAAGACGGCGATGCCCTGCATAATTGGGTTGTCTGGGGTCAATTCTGATAAACTATTAGGTTTGATTTCAGCAACACTTTCTGCCAACCTATCACAAGCTTGAGTGATAATGTTGAAGAGTTGTTCCGCTGGTATCACGCTATCATCCAGATTAGGTAATCCAGCGGGAACAGGTGGCTGCTGAGGATGTGGAGGGGCTTGAGTGTTAGGGGGTACGGTTTGCTGCTGGAGCAGTTGCCCAGCGAGAACTTGTTGGGGAATTGAAGGGGGCCCTTGCTGAGTCGGGGCGACTTGTGGAGGCAAAGGCAAAGAATGTTGTGGTTGTTGTACCTGAGATGGTAATTGCCCATTCATATCAGGACGAACAATATTCATACCAAAATTTTCATATATAGCTAATTGATTAGCAGTAAGCCCGCCGGATTTAGTTCCCAACGGGAGGGGTAAGGTAGTTGAATTGGAGTTGACATTATTATCAGCAAATGGCTCTCCTTTTTGTTCCAGTTGTTCACGAGCAACAATTCCACCCTTCATACGATCATTGACCGACTCGATAATATGACCAGCAGCTAGTCTATTTACTATATCAACACAAAGATCGACATTAGATTGTATAGCTGAGTTCAATTCTCCCAATGGTAAATCGTTTAAATTAATTTGAGGAGCCAATAATTGAAGCATTGTGTTTTCAATTGTTTCACTAAGGATTTTACGACCATTACATGCAATCATACTTTGTGATAACTTCAACGCCAAAGTTTGGTAACCTTTGGCGAACTTGTTGATGTCGCCTTCACGTGCGAAATCCTTCTTGACTAATGCTTCAGTAGTCGTCAATACCGATTCTGTGGTTCTATTTAAAATAGGAATGGCACATTCACGAACAGCTCTTGATAATGATGCCTGGAAAGCTCTTCTTAAATTTGGATTTTGGGTGAATATCGTAGCACCAACCAAAGTGCTGAAGGACGTATCCAAGTTTGATCCATTATTAGGTGGTGGTGGTCCTTGCTGTAAATGTTGTGACTGATTTGGAGCTCCAGGAACTCCCGCCATAGAATTATCGTTGGAAAGCCTTTGTTGAATAAGCTGTCCGTTTGGACCTTGAGGTATTTGATGGCCCTGAATTGGAGGTATTTGTGACTGCTGCTGATGTACTACATGCTGGGGTGGGCCCTGTGCTGAAGGATATCCGCTTTCCACTAACATCTTAGTAAAGTTGCTGCTGACAAAATTTGCAGTGGCATTAGGTTGAATACCAAATAATGCTGCCAAAGCTGCAGGATTAGGATTATGAGATCTAACCAAAGTCGATGGCTGGACATCGCCAACTTTCATATTGAATGAATTCAACAATACTTCAATTTCGAACTTCAGGTTCAATTTCAAATCTCCACATTCATAAAGCTCTACTAAGACCTTGATTACCCCTAAAACCCAAGGATTGGGAGGCCGGAAAATCTTGGAATATTGGGCTTGGTCTAAAATCTTACATACAAATGGAATAATAACGTTCAAAGTTTTAAAGTCAAATGCCTCAACCAATAAAAATTTCAATCCAATTTGAGTTCTTTTCAATGGCTTGTCAGAAGCTAAGGTAATTTGACCCAACCAAGCACCTAAATTCTTTAAGTGATTACGTTCATTGAAAGTGTCCTTAAAGTTTCTGATTAATACCGACACTTCACTTAACGACACATTCAAGACATACTCATAAAAAATAGGGTTTTTGAATTCTTTAACTAACTCGCAGTATAACTGATGGTTGTTGGGCTCACTCTTAGCTCTGTCGCCCACCAAATAATCGGCAAACCATAAAAAGAAATTTTCAGTCAATGAATCCTTGACTTCAGGTAATTTTTTCTTCAAATTATCACTTGTCAAATTATTAACAAAGAATAATAATTTATCACTAACAGACTCATTAGGTTTTTCTTGCTGAACCAAACCAATAGTCAGATTAACGAATGACAAAGATTGATACTTTAAGCCTGAGTCGTCATCAATCTTTCTATTCATTTTTTGGCCACTGGAGTTAGCTTCCGATTTTGGCGGCTTATCGGCACATGGGACACCATTGGATGCGTCTTTCACAATTTGGAACATCATAGGGTGAGTTGCCAACGATTTACAATCTAACAAACGCTTACAGTAGTTAGGATATTCGTGTAATCTTGATTTGAAGTTGTATAATGCTTGAGCCGCAAATTTGAACAAATGAGAATCAGGGGGCAGATTGCAGGATTCCCAAATGAAATTCAAAGCAACTGTCAAGGTGGTACCCTGAATTATATCTCTCTGCAACAATGCTCCAAATAATAACGATGTCGAAGCCAATGCATCGATAGGATATTCCGAGAAGAATCTATACTCGTCTAATAATGAATGAATCATACAGGCTAAAACATCTTGATCTCTTGGTACGTCGCTTGACTTGAGACGCAGTAACATATCAACAATGGCACTGCTTTCAAGCTCTTTACTGTATAACTTGGAATAGTATCCTTTCATTTCCTGTTCTATATCTTCAGGAAAGTTGTTGGAGACTTTAGCATTAGCTAAGATAGCTTCATCGTGGCCCGTCCCAAAGTTGATCAATCTTGGATAGGTAGTTAATAATTGCAACTGCAAATTTTTGAATCTATCGTTGTCGATAACACCATTGTTTTTACCTAATAGTGATAATAAATAGTACACAGTAGGGAGTGGCATAACTTTGTGACCCTCATTATTAGTTAATCCAGTCTGTTGTTGTTGATGCTGGTGTTGGATTTTATCGAGATCTTCGTTGCATCTTGATTCAAGAATTTCAACAATTGACTCAAATAAAATAGGTCTTTGACTGGAATCGTTAAATATAGCATCGATTTGGTTGGTGAAATGGTACCCAAAACTACTAGCGTTGATGAGAAGGGACAATCCGAGTTTGAAATTGTTTGACCAAGCCCTGTTTAACAATTCATCAAAGAAATTCAAGTCCATTGAAATTTTGATGATCTTCAAAATCGCTTCTGTTTTATTCCTATTAGTGTAATAGTCAAGCAATTTATCCAACGCCAACTGGCTGTCTAGTTCCTTAAACTTGGATATAACTTGACTCAAAAACCTGCTGTTGTGATCAATCAAAATTCCAAATAAGGAATCTATAATTTGGAGAATAAAAGGGGTTTTATCCACAATTGCTAAACAAGCAGAGACCAAATATTCGGGAAAGGTATGGCAATGATGATCAAAAATTTTTGACAATTCAGCAGACTTATGATCCCTGCTGTTAGGATTATTGACAATTTGATTCATGACATGCAATTCTAACTTACCGATATTGATGAAAGAAATTATGTTTCTCTTGCCCAATTGAGTTTCGATGGTAGTTTCAATAGCGTCATCGAAACATCTGGTCAAATTTTTGGACGAGTTCAAGTCATAAGCACCATCTTTGGGATCCAAATTATGGAAGTCTAACACCAACGATTTACTGAAATACCAATCGTAATTAAGGAATATGTCCAATAATCCACTTTTAAAATCAATTGTTGACAAGAATTGATTTACACTTAAAATATCAGGTTGAATATTTCTTTGGGCTGACTCAAATAAGTATTCCTCTTGAACCTTGGTGAAAACGATATACCAACTGATGTTAAATTTGGCGTCGATTGACTCCAAAATTACTCTTAGTTGGGATCCTTTAGCAGTTGACTCGGGCAATGAGTTACCACCGTGGAAAAACCCCACCGGCAATTTTTGGCTACCGGGAATTAAGATTTCGGAAATAATTAATGCAAGGTTTGACACAATCTCATTTGAATTGTATTTAAGTAACACTGGTAAAATGTCTTTCGGAGACAATTCATTAGAATTGTTACTCAACTGTAATAGTGCTTCCCTAAAGCTAGACATGTTTTCAATCCCTTTAATAATGACAGTTTCAATAGACGAAACAGATTCGGGAACAAAAGTTTTGAAAAACTTACAAATTAAAAATTTGCTAGGTAATGGAAAGTGATCGTTAAGTACTGTAAATTTTAAAAACAGGCCACTACAAAGGGGATGAATGAAGTGTTCAAGTTTCAATCTTTTGATCAAAGGGAATAAAGTTTGATTGTATGTTTCGTTTTCTTCAAAGGATAACTCTTTCTTTAAGGAGTGGCCAATCAAAAATACAGCGAAAGACGGTTCGATGTCAAATCTTTCAATAAAGTCAAAAACCGATATATGGTCAAGGAAGTGCTGCTCAAACTCTTCTGAGGTGTTTTCAAATGTCAAAAAATTAACGAGTAATTCCTCTGTGATTTCTACTTTCAAAAGCTGTTCTATAGGATAAAGCTTTGATGGCAAGTGTGACGAATGCTCTGAATATAGTAACTGAACAAGAAGAAATAACTTTTTCACGTAAGATCTTATAACTGGGACACTGGTGTTCTGTAAGATATATTGGATTTGATTGAGATGGTCTTTCCAGTTACTTTCACTAACAGTCGATAATAGGATAAATAATTGATTCCGTGATACTTTTTCCGTTGGAGTAACGCCCTTGGGGCTATTAGATTCAAAACTCACGTTTGATTAGTTTATATTTAGCAAGAATATGACGATTATAATAACCAAAATGTGAAAGTTACCTATCTAGCGTTTAGGCAAATTTCTAGGATACAGATAAATCAAAGGCAAAATTCGACGGAAACTTCAACAATTGATAATTTTCGGAAAACAATCACACCTAATCTCTTCAATGGGCGATAGGGAAAGAAATTCGATCGTTTTACTACCTACTTGAATGGATCTAATCAGTAGTCCAATTCAACTATAGAGAAAATTTTTTGATTCTACGTTGATTTTGTAGCGCGCCAACGACTGGGGTTACCCGTACGTTTAATTTTACACATATTGAAGAGAACAGGTATTACACCTGCAAGGAGGTGTTTATGAGTGTGGTGCATGCATTACAATCATCAGGGGAGTACACAACTACGTCATATAACTTATTTGACTGGTTATTTAGTTTTCAAGAGCGAAAATTATCTCTTTCTTCAAGTCGTCTTTCGAATCATCAAGATTCTCCAAACACTTAATCAACAACTCTTTGTAAGTTTTAGTCTTGGAGGTAGTAGATGGAAGCTTTAGGTATCCAGCATATTTAAAAGCTCCCGAGGTACCGGAATTCCCACTCTTGCCGGAGGTTCCAGAGCTCCCTGAGATTCCTGAATTGTCTGTTTCGATTGTCAATTGAGAATAAATTGAGTCCTGTTCATGGTCATGATGTACTTTCTTGGAGAATATCGAATTGGACGAATTGGGTAAGGAATAGCTGGAAATGTTCAAGTTTTTAAATTTATCCATCATTGAAGATTGGGTTCTCTTATGAGTTTTCATTGGTATGTTTGATTTCAGACTGATGTCTGTGTTGTTGTTGTTTCGTACAAACAAGTTTGCTTCGAATTTCATCAATAGTTCACCGAAGAACCCGTTGATGTCTTTGACTACTAACCCCCATTTGGACTCATTTAGCAAATGTTGGTAAATAACCTCTTCATCCCCTTCGACCATTGTCATCAAAATTGGCTTGTTTATGAGCAACAATCCCAAAGAGATCTTAAACATCCCGATTTTCCAACCTTGGATTAAACAAAAGTCCATAATTCTGTTGATAATAGAAAAGTACGGAGTATGACTCGACATAAACGATAACCACCACTGATACAAAAACACTTTCATGTCAACGAACTTCTTCAAGTGGTCATGCAATTCGCCATCTACCTGATGTAGGACTCCAGCCAATTGATCAAACCAACTATTTAAAGTAATAGACATAAAGTCTTGGGTGAAAATATCATGTAGCTCAGTTTCTGATTCCATGATCGTAATCAAAGAGTGGAAGGTTAACTTTGGATCTCTAAGATGGTAGTACAACGAGCCCACTAAGAATAATAGCCCTTGGCAGTAACCCAACTCCACATCGTAGTTAGCATACACATTCAAGATGGTCTCCAAATTTCGAACGTTTTCTTTATCGCTGAAAAACCTAATGCTAGGGAAAGTACGACTCAAGTCTTTTGAAATTTGATCGGAGGTTTCTGTGTTATATGAGTGCTGAAAATTCTTATAAACCAATAGTGATGTTTCAGGTATCCGGTTATTATAATTGATTAAGAACAATTTTTTCCAAATCACAGATCTGATCTGGTAAGGGATTCCTTGCTGCAAGAATAGGAACTGACTGTAGCTGGGTAAGGTGTTGATGGTCCTTGTAGGACTATTCAAAAATGATATCCAGTAGGATTTCTCAAGTTTAGAAAGAAACTTACTACTATCAATGAACTGTTGACAACATGACTGCTTGTTGTTTATGGTATTTCCACAGGTATTGCACGAAGTGAACTCGTCTTGCTTATAATCGTAGTTTGAGAAATAATCATCAATACTTTCTACATCAATACTTTCAATATCATGATTAGGAACAATATTATATTCAATCTTTATTTCCAAGTTGTGCAACGTGATCGATGTATCTTTAGGATTACAGTCACACAATCCCTGTTCGAATTCAAGTAAAGATTCGTGATCAATGGACATCATTCCCAAATGCGTCAGTAGTTTAAAAGTTCTTAAAGTAAAGCCAAATTTCCCTTATACGAACACAGAAAACAAAACAAAAAGGTGTTGTAGTACAAAATCCCGGTATATATCCCCCTGGAGTAATAAATGAATGAATAAGTGGGTAATTAAGGAATGAAACAATTTGTATTTTGCAGGGGGATTTTACTTCAGTGTGAAACAATTCATATCGCGTTTTACATTCTGAGATGAGAACATTACACAAAACCAAGGACTAGCTCTAAATATGGTGTATTATTTCAAGGCAAATGTGGAGGATGAATACGATAGCAGGGAGTATCAGGTATATATGGGTAAGGACAAAGTGGAGAATGACCCTTTGATCAAACACTCTCATCCTAAAGATTTATGGTTTCATGTAGACAAAGTAAGCTCTGCTCACGTTTACTTGCAATTGACTGACGAAGAAAGGCTAAAAAAGTTTCAAGATTTGACGGTTTCAAGTGAATTATTAGATCAGATTGGCCAATTGACGAAGAACAACAGTATCAAAGGAAACAAAATGCCTAATGCTACGATAATTTACACCCCGGTTGAAAATTTAATCAGTGATGGGTCAATGGATATTGGAACGGTGACATTTTCCAATACCAAACTTGTGAAACGATTCAATGTGGGTAAAAGAGATAATGTCGTTTTGAACAAACTCAACAGGGCAAAATCAGAGATTTCAACCGAAGAGTTTGTCGATAACAGCAGGAACAGCCTACTTGAGTTCGATAGGAAGAAGAGACAGCACCAACGGGAGATACAAAACCAAGAAAAAGAGCTAGCCAAGCAGTATGAATCACGAAAACAAGCACGAAACAACCCTTACGGCGATCTATTCACTGAGGAAAACATCCAAGCATCAAACAATCTCACCATCCTGGAGACCTACGAGGAAGACTTCATGTAGTGCTTAGAGGAAACATTACGAGAATGGCTCTTTGAGTGCTCTGAGGGATCTTTATGTATATATTAATCGTTATATCAATGAATAATGGCTTATTTCTAAGTCTATGAATAATTTTTCATGTATATGAATCTCCAACCAGGCTAACTAATCAAGTTTGAAAGGTAACTTACCGGCTTCCTTTTGATCGTTCCATTTTTCAACCCAGTCTAATGGACACAACGAGGTGTAAGTTCTCCAGAAGATCTGACAAGGTTCGAAGTCCTCACCCTTAATTGCAATACATTTTTGATAGTCAACGTAGTTTTGCGCACAATTCTTCGTTTGGTTTTGATTGGGGAATCTAGGGTCAAACTGGGGGGTTTCAAACTTAAAGGTTTCTGGATCAATAGCCATCGTTGTAGTGGTGGTGAAGTTTTTCAGGAATTAAATCTTACGATTGAACCGCGAAAGTTTGACTTCTCATTGGATGGTGGGCGGTAGTGCCAAAATCGAATGGTAAGTCTGATTCTCAAAGTGATTGAGTGGTATCTACGACGTCATCGGTATTGTGGAGGGTGACAATTGGTAGCGATCGATAGAGTTGACGGGCTGGAATGTTTGAGAGACGCCGATAAAGTCAATAAAAAAAGAATACATAAAATACATAAGTATAAGAAAAATCGGAATAGTGGGATTAGAAATTAAAACACCATTGAAGAAAACCTTTTAGAAAATGAAGGCGGTTGTTGCAGCAATCATTGAATAACGAAATAATGATGCAAAGCCTCTTGCCTTACCTTAATTATAAGAAGAAAATTGACCCAGCGACCATCATTACTACCGACCAAGATTGGGTTAACATTGACCCTGATCCTTCTAATCCAGCAGAAACGGTAGGAACGTGACCGGCCGATGCCGATGCTGCGGTGGTGGTGGTTTCAGCCTTGGCTGTTACAGGGGCGACAGTAACGTAGACATTAGAAATGACTGTCGAAGTAACCTCTGCACATCCACCAGCAGAACATTCAGTAATCACAACTCCTGTGGTCACCGGCGATACAGTAGTAATGGGCAATTTAGTACTGTTGGAGCCATGTCCGACATGGGTATCAGGTAATGGGCAGTAAGTAACATACGTGGTGAACTCGTTTTTAATTGTGGTCAATCCAGTGACCACTGGTACTTCTGAACATTTGTGAGCGGAACATGATGTCACTGTTATTGTGGTGGTGGAAGGTTTTTTGGTTTCGGAAATTGGACAGTAGGTAACATAGGAAGTGGTTCCATCAACAACAGTGGTTAATCCGGTAGTAACAGGAACCTCAGTGCATATGTGGTTGGAGCATGAAGTCACGGTAATCACGGTGGTTGCTTTATCAGTCTTAGTAACAACATCGTCCAAGACAACTGACTTAGTAGTCAATGACCCATGACTGTCGGTAGTAACGATGACGATGGCCGAGTCGGTGTCCGGGTGTCCATTGGCATCCGTAGTGGTGTATGTGGTGGTGTACTCGGTACATTCAGGGCAATCGCCGATGATGTCAGTTGAGGTTGTTAATTGACCGTTTGCATCGGTAGTGACAATGACAATACCAGATTCGGTTGTAGGTTGTCCATTTGAGTCAGTAGTGGTGAAGGTAGTAGTGTACTCAGTACATTCAGGACAATCACCAATGATATCGGTAGTTGTAGTTAATTGACCATCTGAGTCAGTAGTGACAATCACAACACCAGATTCAGTAGTAGGTTGTCCATCTGAATCAGTAGTAGTGAAAGTAGTGGTGTACTCAGTACATTCAGGACAGTCACCAATAATATCAGTGGTGGTAGTTAATTGTCCATCAGAATCGGTTGTGACAATCACAACACCAGATTCGGTTGTAGGTTGTCCATTTGAGTCAGTAGTAGTGAAGGTAGTAGTGTACTCAGTACATTCAGGACAATCACCAATAATATCAGTGGTGGTAGTTAATTGTCCATCAGAATCGGTTGTGACAATCACAACACCAGATTCGGTTGTAGGTTGTCCATTTGAGTCAGTAGTAGTGAAGGTAGTAGTGTACTCAGTACATTCAGGACAATCACCAATAATATCAGTGGTGGTAGTTAATTGTCCATCAGAATCGGTTGTGACAATCACAACACCAGATTCGGTTGTAGGTTGTCCATTTGAGTCAGTAGTAGTGAAGGTAGTAGTGTACTCAGTACATTCAGGACAATCACCAATAATATCAGTGGTGGTAGTTAATTGTCCATCAGAATCGGTTGTGACAATCACAACACCAGATTCGGTTGTAGGTTGTCCATTTGAGTCAGTAGTAGTGAAGGTAGTAGTGTACTCAGTACATTCAGGACAATCACCAATGATATCGGTAGTTGTAGTTAATTGACCATCTGAGTCAGTAGTGACAATCACAACACCAGATTCAGTAGTAGGTTGTCCATCTGAATCAGTAGTAGTGAAAGTAGTGGTGTACTCAGTACATTCAGGACAGTCACCAATAATATCAGTGGTGGTAGTTAATTGTCCATCAGAATCGGTAGTGACAATGACAATACCAGATTCAGTAGTAGGTTGTCCATTTGAGTCAGTAGTGGTGAAGGTAGTAGTGTACTCAGTACATTCAGGACAATCACCAATGATATCGGTAGTTGTAGTTAATTGACCATCTGAGTCAGTAGTGACAATCACAACACCAGATTCAGTAGTAGGTTGTCCATCTGAATCAGTAGTAGTGAAAGTAGTGGTGTACTCAGTACATTCAGGACAGTCACCAATAATATCAGTGGTGGTAGTTAATT